>JAGFNQ010001125.1:727748-878654 GCA_024364735.1 Boesenbergia rotunda
CCAGATTAAATCATAATCTTGATAATTCGATCCGGGTCACTTCCGCATCAAGTTTGACCCAATATGCCCTAGGTCCTTGAACCTTTGATGCCTACAAAAAAATAGATCAAGAATTTAGTGGCCAAATAATTCAATTTAATGCAAATTTGCAATTTAGTCCAAAACAAGAGTAAGTTCTAAAACCTAGGGCAATTTCACAATTTTTGCAATAAAAACATAGGTCAAACATGGATTTAAGCAGCTCAAATAATCAATAAAATAGCATTTATCAACTCCCCCACACTTGAGCTTGAGCGTCTCGCGAAACAACTAAATAAGTATCCCTTAGGCTCTCTTAAGCATAATTAGAAGCAAATGAAAAGAAATTACCTAAGGTTGTCAATTCTCAAAAATCTAAGCTCTATGGATTAGTATCTTGTCCTTAAATCAACAACTTAGCCTTTTCATCTATCATGAGTCATTGAGATGAATTCAACTCTCTAGCCTTTCATGGGAAGTTTTGGCGGTTCTCTCCTTAAGTTCTAAGTTGATGATGGAAGTGGAGCTCACTCTTACACACATGTTTCTTGCACTACCATAGGCTTGCTTATTGTCTACTCTCCACCATTTATCATGATTAGGATTCACATCTACAAAAAACAAAAGTGTGGTAAGTAATGGAATAAAATCAAGGAAATGGAAAAATGTGAAAAGTGGAAGACTTGAGTGCTCAAAAATGTTTCCAATGTGCTTTGCCCCTCCTTTCAGTCCTCTCGTGAATAACAAAGTGTGGTGAAGTCACATTTGAATAAATTCCTTTGATTTAGATGAAAAACCCCTTTTTGCTCTCCATGTGCCAAGTTTCCCAATTTCGTGCCATTTTTGTTTCTTTCTTCTCTTTTCTGATTTTTCTCTTCTTCTTTTATCTTCTAGCAAGGTCAGCAACGAAATGGAATAAAGCTTTTGATTCGGATGGGAGAAACTTCACTTGATTTCATGGTGCCAAAGTTCACTTGTGTCCACTTTGTTTCTCTCTTTTTCTTTTCTTTTCTCAAACTGTTTTTTTTTTCTTCTGTTTCAGCTTCTCCACTGAATCAATTTCAAATATCTGATTTCTTCACATCAGTTAGCATATAGGAGTAGTTGAGCAAATGGTGGTGAAAAACCTAAATGCTTCACTTGGAATTTTGGCACTACAACTTTTTTTTTTCCTTTCTTTTCTGATTTTTCCGGTCTGATTTAAAGCATCCCAGCATCCACCATTCTGTTTCTGATCAGCTGTGATGTACTCAACATTCTTGATGCAATTCCGAATTTTTATTCTCTGATTCACAGCCCCAGAAAAATTCAATTTCAGCCTCAACTTGGCACATTTCGGCACAAACTGCTTGTATTGATTTTCTTCTTTGTTTTCAGCTTTTGTTCAGCCCTTTCGAATTCTGATTTCTACAGCAAAGGATGCAACATCACTTGTTGACATATTCTAGCTCTTCATTCTTTGATTCACAGCCCTTGAAAGATCAAATTCAGCCCCAAGTTGATACAAACTTCTTCTCTAATCAGATTTTTTTTTTTTCTTTTCTTTTCTTTAGCACAACTTCTTTTCTCTGTTTTTGGGCACTGATTTCTGCATTGAATCAGATTAATTCCAGCTCAGTTCAGTCTCTACAAGGTGTTACTGATCTTGGCTTCCCAAAATTTCAACTTTTCAATTTTTGATCCAAACCAATTCCGAAACCTGTTAAACAACTCAAGTTAACTTCATTTTGGCAAAAACTTCCTCTTCATTCTCTTTTCTTTTTCTTGCATTGCAGATTTTTTTTTTTTTTTTTCATTGCATGCCACTTTGATCTTCAAATGATGAGCAAGAATCTAGATGCTTCAATTGTTGTCTTCCTCAACTACTTCCTCTTGCTTGATCTTGATACTAAATATCAACTCAAATGGCACATGAATTTTTTTTTTTTTTTTAAATGAAGTGCTTCCTTGATGATAATACATTCCAAAACACTAATCACTCCCCCACACTTAAATCTTTGTCCGTCTCGGGCAAAATAGCATTAGAAACATATCAAACAACAAGTCCAAAGAAAAGTGAAGGTAAGAGTAAGAAATAAGTAAAGAAAAATGGAATAGACATGAGTTTTGTCAAAAATGATATGAAAAGGTAAACAAAGTGATTAACCTCTATAGATGTGATCCAATCATTGAAATATGGTTTTGAAAGAACCTAGGCAAGTTCTAGAGCACAATAACATGTATGTGTCACAAAATAAGGCTAATCTCACTAGGTAAAAATAATCATCTCAAGTCCTCAATTAAGAATTTTAAAGGAAAGTAGTACTCAAGCATCCAAGAATTCATCCATGAGCTCAAACCCTAAGTTTTGACAACCAAATTTAATTTATTTTTAAAAGACTCTAAAATGACAATAAGAAAACCTAGAGGGATACATTTATTCCTAATCATGCAAGAAAAAGTGCTAAAACACAAAACATGGTATTTACAATGATTTTATTCATGTCATGTTACTCTACTCACTTATTTATTAACAAGAACTCATTTTAAGAGTGAAAACATACAATAAAGGAAAAGGCAACAAAAATCAAACTCCCTTTTATTTCTGGCGGTCGGAGTCTGTCAAGAAACAACCTCCACCGTGGTAGTGGAGGAGTCTGGGTGTGCGAAAGAGCTTCTTCCATTTCTTCAACTTTACAGTGCATCGCTCCCCCACACTTGGACTGTACAACAACCTGTTCAGGTGGACGAAGATTATTTAAATACAAGACCCATTTAAGAGGTAGAGTGTTTTGGATTAAAGTAAAATCTACTCCCTCTTTATTCTTTTTCGGACACATTCCAGGAGGTTTGAGTCTGTTCAGATAAAGCTCCCACTCCAGAAGTCTTCTGGACCCTGCAAACCATGTAATACCCCTCTCAAGCGTGCAGGGTAGGAAAGAAATGAAATAATATCAGTCTTTGCAGAAAATGTATCAAAAAATGTATCACATCCAATAAAATCAATTTTAGTCCGCTCAAAAAAATTTTCACAATGAATACCTACCCAAGATGCATCAAGAAACTTATCATACTCCCTGAAATCTATTTTGGACAATTCAATGAAATTTTCACAATTATTTTCCACACATGATATATCAAGAATTCTATCGCAACCAATAAAATCAACTTTTGGTACCTCCATTGATGTTTCCAAAAAAGTAAAAGAAATACTTACCTGATCGCGCTGAAGAATACCTGGAGGTTCCACAATGATAGATGTGTCCATAGCTCCCTCCGGGTCAAGTATTGGTTCTATATCAGGTTCAAGTTCTAGTAGGCACTCAACTGGAATAAGTGATCCCTGGGGCTCTGTGCAATCCCCTACACTTTGCGGAAATGGTGGTGGTCCCTGGGGCTGTGTGCAATCCCCTACACCTAGAAAAAACTCTCCAACTGGAAGTGTGTCTGAAATATCTTCTGAAAAATCCTCAGTCTCAGCAGTAAATAACCTCTCAGCCTCCTCTGTCTGCCCCAGCTCATCAAGAATATCCACGCTCCTGATGGAGTGATCCTCCCTCGGATGCTTCATAGCATCGAAAAGGCTAAATTGGACTACTGTGTCTCCCACCTCCATCGAGAGTGTGCCAGCATAAACATCAATCTTTGTTTTGGCAGTCTTCAGAAAAGGCCTCCCAAGGATGAGTGGGGATCTGCGTGCAAGATACTCTCCCTCCATGTCCAGAATGTAGAAGTCCGCAGGGAAAATCAACTCTTTCACTTTAACCAACACGTCTTCAATAACTCCTGCCGGGCGGGTCTGGCTCCTATCTGCTAGCTGTATCACAACTCCAGTGGGCTGTAGAGGACCAATACCAAGCATCTGGAAGACTGTCCTGGGCATGACATTAATAGAAGCTCCTAAATCAAGCATAGCATCATGTAGCATGGTGCTCCCTATCTCACAAGATACAGTGAACATGCCAGGGTCTTCACATTTCTGAGGGATGGCATGGATAAGTGATGAAACATTCTTCCCCATGCTGACTAACTCATTTCCCTTAAACTTCTTCTTATGAATACAAAGATCTTTCAAAAATTTTGCGTACTTAGGAACCTGTTTAATCATCGTCAGCAAGGGTACATTAATTTCAACTTTACTAAAAAGTTTCACCAGCTCATTGTACTCTTTTGCTTTCTCCTCCTCCACGTGTCTTTTGGTTGGAGTTCTCCCTTGTGGAAAAGGCAAAGGAACCCTAACATCATCAATTTTGGCCGGAGATGGTGCTGCTGAATTCTGCCCTGCTGTCCCATGCGTAGTAGTGGCTGTAAAATCGGCCTCGGCACTGTTTTCTTCTCCGTTTGCCACCAAATTTGGAGGGTTGCTCGAGGAATGAGTTGGGAACGGGCTAGGGTTGGAATCAGCTGAATTTGAAGTCATTTCATTGCTGTTTTGGGCCGGAATTGGAGATGCTGTCCGGTCTCCTGAAAATTCTGCTCTTGGACTCTTTGGAGATGATGTAACCTTCCCACTTCTCAAATAAATAGCACTCACGTTTCCTTTAGGATTAGGAATAGTTTGGGAAGGGAGTTGACTTGATCCTTGAGCTCGATTTTGATTAATTCCACTTGCCAATTGCCCTATTTGCCTCTCAACGTTTTGTTGCCAAGCTTGTTGTTGTTGCATCATTTGTTGAAACATATCCTCAACCCTCTGTTGGGGCACATTTCCTCCACTTGAATTCCCATGACCTCCTTGGTTAGCAAAGCTTCTTGATTGACCTTGAAAAGATGAAGTGGGCTGAAAATTTTGAGCTTGCTGTGATCCTTGAAAATAATGATTTTGGGGCTGAGAAAAGGACTGATTGGGCTGTTGATAGGGCTGATTAAATTGCTGTGATACTTGGGCACCTTGCTGTGAGTTGTAGGGTTGAAAGTTCTGATTTTGGGGTGGAAAATTAGGTGGCGAAGGCTGAAAATTCTGACTTTGAAACCCTTGACCGTAGGGCTGAAAATTCTGATGCATGGGCTGTGATGGCTGAAAATTTTGTTGATTTGAAGCTTGGAAAGCTGGGAAAGATTGGAAGCCTTGCTGCCCTTGATAAGGTTGCTGGAATTGAGGTTCAAATGCCTGGAATTGTTGCTGAAATTGTTGGGAATTAGGCTGAAACGGAGGCTGAAAATTCTGGTTTGATGGCTGAAATTGTTGCTGATTGATCTGAGGTTGCTGTGACTGCTGGAAGTTCGGTAGATTCTGCTGTGATGACTGAGTTTGAGGCTCTTGTTGGCAGAAAGCATTCCCATACCTCAAGTTAGGATGATTCCTCCAACCGGGGTTGTAGGTAGATGAGTAGGGGTCATTTCTTTGTTGGAATGGAGCTCTAGCCAAGGCCGCAACCGATTCATCTTGTTGGAGATTTGGACAAAGGTCCGAATTATGTTCTTGGCTTGAACAAATGCTACATACCCTTGTAACTTGATTGGGAAATGAAGTTGTTGGAAAATTTGAGGCTTGGTTCACATTGTTCAATGCCATTTGCTTCACTAAAGATGCCAACTCCAACAATGAGCTCTTAATTTCTTTATCTTCATTAGACGTCACTTGAGCTTCATTAACCCCTCTTGTAGTAAGTGCTCTACTCCCGAATTGTTGAGAATTCTCCGCCATGTTAGAAATGAGTTCTCTAGCTTGCGCCGGTGTTTTGTTTACTAAGGCTCCCCCTGCTGCCGCATCAATCATGCTCCTATCCATAGGTAATAAACCTTCATAAAAATATTGCACAAGAAGTTGCTCACTAATTTGGTGTTGAGGACAGCTAGAGCATAACTTCTTGAACCTCTCCCAATAATCATAAAGAGTCTCTCCAATCACTTGTTGAATGCCACAAATACTTTTTCTGATAATGGCGGTCCTTGATGCTGGAAAAAACTTCTCTAAAAATGCTCTCTTCATTTCAATCCAACTAGCAACATGTCCAGTGGGCAAATAATACAACCAATCCTTAGCAGCCCCAGTCAAGGAAAAAGGAAATGCTCTTAACTTAATGTCTTCTTCAGAAACGCCCTGAGGCTTCATAGTAGAGCACACCACATGGAATTCGTGCAAGTGTCTGTTTGGATCCTCCCCAGATAAACCCTGAAATTTTGGCAACAAATTGATGAGCCCAGATCTGAGCTCAAAGTTCCCCCCTAGCTCTGGATAAGCTATGCTGGAGTACTGAAACGCAGCGTCAGGTGCTGCTAGCTCCTTCATGGTTCTCTGGTGGTCTGCCATGTCAATGCCTGAGTGAGTGCTGATAGTCTGAAGTGGAGGGATATCTGCAGTCTCAGAAAGAATAGCCTGGCTCCTCCTGACTCTGAAAGTCCTCTCAATCTCAGGATCGAAATCTTCTAATTCAGCACCTAGAGACCTGGTCATAAAAACAGAACAAATCGCAGTAAAAGTAGATAAAAAGATAAAACAAATAAAATCAAATCAAAAGATATGACAATAAGCACAGAAGTAGTCAAGAATGATGTGCAATAAGTGTACAAGATAAAATCAAACAAGTCAACTAACAGTTCCCCGGCAACGGCGCCAAAAATTTGACAGGCCCAAATATACTAGCTAATTTGTCACGAAGGTATGGGTCTATCAAATTTAAATGTAAATGAATAACTGGAAACCCTTTTTACAATCAAAAGTATGAAAGTGTAATATAGGGGCCACAGGTCGTATTTTTCTCGGGGCTAGTTGACGTTGTGTGATTCTAACTTGTATTTAGGTGTCGTGATTGTTTTTGGGTTTCAATTGTGATTTGGTTTTGGATTGCGATTATGAAATGAAATTGCAATGAAAAGAAACGGAACTTAACTAAGCACCTTAACTAGACAACTGATAAGCGCAACTAATGTGATACTCAATCTAGCACTTAAACAATTCAAAGAAACACCTCTGATTTCACATGCACACAAATGCTAAACCAAGTAAGAATGCAGTGATGAATTTTCAGTTAAACTAATACAATAACTTACCTCTAAATTAACTTAAGACAAGCAATTGAAACGAGCTACAAAATCTAAAAGCAGACCAATGAGAAAGGTTTCGAAACAACTTAAAGCAACACGAACTGATTTCAAACTCCTAAGCACCCTAAAATTTGTAGCTAACTTGATACCAAACAATGCCAAAGCTTCTATTGATACAAAGTGCAGAAATTCATCTAATTTGGCACACAAATGAGGAAAACCTATGTGCTGAAAATAATTCTAATTGCAACCCTATTAACTGATGTAAAGAAAATGAATTGACACAAACTAATCAATTGCAGAATTCCTAGTTAATTACTGTCAAAACACATGGATGCTAAACAAGCATTCTGATCCCAAACCATGATACGCAGCTATGATTCAGCTCAAAAGTGCAATGCCAAAATCAGAATTTGAGCTCAAAATGCAGCGACAAAGGGACTTCAAAGACAGACAAACAGCTGAGAGCAGGTATGATTCGGAAAAGATAGGTTTATAGATGCTACATTTAAAACCAATTGCTGAACCAGCAGCCACCAGGTTGATACGCAGGAAATAGAAATGAAACACAGTTGCAACCACTGATACGCAGGATCTGGGCTAAAAATCAGAAACAGAATTGAATGGAAATCAAGCTCAACTCTAATGCATTAACATACCAAACGCAAGCTTAAATTGCAGGGAATCAAGCTAAGCACAAACTAGATTCAAAAAAACTGTAAAAACCAGGAATAGAATGGCACGCAGAGACAGTTTTTTTCAGCACAGCTGATACGCGAGCAATAAACTGAAAATAAACTGAAATTACCTTCGATTGATCACTGAACAGAATGCCTAGCTAATTTACTTGCAGAAAACAAACCTAACTTAAGCAAAACGATTAGAAACTAAAACTAAACAATCTGATTCGAATTACAGAAGCAGAACAAAATGCAGAAACTAGAAATCAGCTAATAAACGAAATTGAGCTAAGCCTCCATCCGAATCCTTGCTGTCACTCAAGGATGAGCTCGAATTGAGGTGGTCACGCCTTTGGATGAAGATTTTGCCGAAGAAAAACGAAGAAAAACTCAGAAGAACGAAGCTGCGGCGAGGAATTGGCGAAGACGCGACGACGGCTGAAGGTGGAAATTTTTGATTAAATACTTAAGCATGGACGGTCCAGATTGATCCACTTCAATCCAACGGCTGATCTTGCTCTGATTTGAGCCAAACTTTGATGATGATGATCTGGGGTCAGGATCTGCCTTGTGGAAGCTCGGATCCTCCAGATATGCAACGGATGGTCCAGATCAAGCTAATCTTTGAATGGATGATCTAGAGCCCTCCAAGCTTGATCCAACGGTTGATTTAGCTCTGATTGGGATGAAATCTTCAGATCTTGATCAGGGTGCTTGATCAACCCTTACCCTAGCTCGGATTGCTTCGGATCGTCCCGGATGGCTCAGATCTAGCCGCTCTTGAATCGGACGGCCCAGATTAAATCATAATCTTGATAATTCGATCCGGGTCACTTCCGCATCAAGTTTGACCCAATATGCCCTAGGTCCTTGAACCTTTGATGCCTACAAAAAAATAGATCAAGAATTTAGTGGCCAAATAATTCAATTTAATGCAAATTTGCAATTTAGTCCAAAACAAGAGTAAGTTCTAAAACCTAGGGCAATTTCACAATTTTTGCAATAAAAACATAGGTCAAACATGGATTTAAGCAGCTCAAATAATCAATAAAATAGCATTTATCATGGACCTCCGTTCTGCTCTTCCAGTAGGAGAAGTCCTCCCCACTGAAGAGAAGTGGTCTTGCGGTGCTGAAGCCTTCTTGCATGACCATTAATGATTTTACCTGAAAAGAGAGAAAAGAAAGGTAAACTATGTCCCAAGACTTAGTCTTGGATTAGTAGTGCGGGATAAAGAAAAATAATTATCGAGGGGTGTTGCACCGATCTCGATTAACGATAAAACTTCGAAAAGAAAAAAGAAAAAGAAAAAAATCCGAAAAAAATTCTCAAACTGGTGGTTGCACCAAATTTGAGCTACCCCACTCTGATACCACTTGTTGGATCGAGAGAATACAATAGAGGGGGGGTAAATATCGTAAGTCGTTCGGATTGAGAGAGAGAATACGCAACGGAAAAATCAAAATAAAACAAACACGAACACCAAGATTTTACTTGGTTCGGAGTCACGGTTGGCTCCTACTCCAAGGCCCACGGTCGTTGACCGTTTACTGCGGGCAATTCTATATGTGCGCAAAACAGTTTACAGAAGGATGATTACAATAATAGTGCAGTAAAGAAAAAGACAGCTCTTCTTTACCGACGTCCGATGTGGAATGTATCTCGGAGCAGAGGGACGTCGTCGGCGCTTGTATCTCGAGTTGGGAGGTTTCTGTAGCAGAGCGCCTCGAGTAGAAGAGCATGAGAGTGTTGGAAAAAGTTCTTGTTGAGAAGCCTTGGGGTTGGGTGCTATTTATAGCACATCGGGGCGCCCTGAACGTTGTGGGCGCCCCCCCCCCCCACGTGTCAACCGATCCAGAATTGTCTCGGTCAGCCTTTATCCCACTCGAATAGAGCTGAGGATTGACTCTGGGGGCGCCCAGGACGCTGGGGGCACCCTGGTTGACCCTTTCAGCGAGCTTCTCGGCTGGATAAAAGTTATCCGCTTCGTTGGCTTGAGTACAGGGCGCCCGGAGCATCCGGGGCGCCCGGGAGCTCGGGGGCGCCCCGCCCACTTAGCTTCCGAAGCGTACTTTTGCTCAGCTTATTTTGTATTCACCTTGGAGGCGCCCGGGACACTGCGGGCGCCCTACTCAACTGTTGCCTCACTCCTTTGAGGCACTCTGAGCTGCAGACACTCGTTCCTTCGGTCCTGCATCCAGGATTAGTCCAAAACAATATGAAGCAATAGAGTATTAGGTTTATACAGCCTTAGCTATCTTGGTTCTGACTTTGGGTCTCTAAAATGGAACCCTAGGTCGAACCGACGCCTACTCCTCTCAGGAGAATTTACCTGATGCCAACCGGCTCCTCCGGTTGGACTTTTGCCCAGCAGTCCTTCGCCAGGTGCCTAGCTGTCCTTCACCAGGTCTTCAGTACCAAGCTGTCCTTCGCCTGGTGCCTAGCTATCCTTCGCCAGGTCTTTGGTTCCAGGCAGTCCTTCGCCTGGTGCCTAGCAGTCCTTCGCTAGGTCTTTGACTCCTAGCAGCCCTTCGCTAGGTGCCTAGCAGTCCTTCGCTAGGGCTTCAATCTACACACTCAAGTAGCATGTTAGATAAACATAATATCTTAACTTTTGAACCTTTTTTCCATTATCAAAACTCAGGTTCGACTTGGGTGCTGTCTGCACCAACAGTGAGGATTGTCTAGGTGTAGGGGATGGCACAGAGCCCCAAGGATCACCTACTTCTATTGAGATTTCAGAGGATTCAGAGCACAGGTATGATAGTGTAGGGGATTGCACAGAGCCCCAAGGATCACTCATACCCATTGAGCAGGGCCAGATTGAACTTAAGCCACTACCAGGCCACTTGAAGTATGTGTACTTAGGAGAGGAGCAGACATTTCCCGTTATTATTGCATAGCATTTGGAATCAGAGCAGGAAGAGAAATTATTGCAAGTCCTAAGGCATTACAAGAAGGCAATTGGGTGGACTTTATCAGATATACCAGGTATCAGCCCAGCTATCTGTATGCACAGGATATTCTTGGAAGAAAATGTTAAACCCATGAGGCAGCCACAAAGGAGGCTTAATCCACTTATTTTGGATGTTGTAAAGAAAGAGGTGACTCGACTTCTACAGGCAGGTATCATTTACCCCATTTTTGATAGTCAGTGAGTTAGTCTCATACACGTGGTGCCTAAGAAATCCGGAGTGACAGTAGTGGAAGATGGAAGCAGTAAACTAGTGCCCACCAGAGTTAAGAATTCCTGGAGAGTCTGCATTGATTACAGGAAGCTCAACAAGGTCACAAGGAAAGATCACTTCCCTTTACCCTTTATTGATCAGATGTTTGAAAGACTGGCAGGGAAGTCGCATTATTATTTTTTGGATGGTTATTCAGGCTACTTTCAGATTTGTATAGACCCTGAGGACCAAGAGAAGACTACCTTCACTTGCCCCTTTGGCACTTTTGCCTACAGACGGATGCCTTTTGGACTCTGCAACGCACCAAGAACATTTCAGAGATGCATGGTAAGTATATTTGGTGAGTTGTTAGAGCATTGTATCGAGATATTCATGGATGACTTTTCAGTTTTTAGCACATCTTTTGATGCATGTTTAGAAAATTTATCTAGGATTTTACACCGTTGCATTGAGACTAACCTTGTGCTTAATTTTGAAAAATGTCACTTCATGGTAGAGCATGGTATTGTACTTGGACATATAGTCTCTAGGAGAGGTATAGAGGTAGATCCTGTAAAAATAAGTGTTATTTCTTCTTTATCTTACCCTGTATGCGTACAGGACGTTCGTGCTTTCCTTGGACATGCAGGTTTCTACCGCAGATTTATCAGAGACTTTAGTGATATTGCTCGACCCTTGATGAGAATGTTGCAAAAAGAGATGGATTTTTATTTTGATGATAAATGCAAAGAAGCTTTTCACAGACTCAGGGAGGCTCTTACCTCAGCTCCTATCATTAAATCACCTAATTGGAATTTGCACTTTGAATTAATATGTGATGCATCTAATTTTGCAGTGGGAGCTGTTCTAGCACAGAGGGTTGATGGAGCACCTCATGTCATCTGCTATGCCTCTAAAACCCTAGATGCCGCCCAAGCAAACTACACCACCACTGAAAAGGAGCTTCTTGCCATAGTTTTTGCTTTAGACCGTTTCAGATCTTATTTATTGTGCTCACATGTTATTATTTTTTCTGATCATGCAGCTCTAAAATACTTGTTGAAAAAGCCTGATGCTAAACCTAGACTGATCAGATGGATGCTCCTGCTCCAAGAATTTGACCTGGAGATCAGAGATAGAAGTGGCAAAGAAAACCTAGTTGCAGATCACCTGAGCAGAATTGAAGGAGATGGATCTCCTACCACCATTGACGATGATTTTAGAGACGAGCACCTTATTGCAGTACATGGTGAGACACCTTGGTATGCAGACCTAGTTAATTTTTTGGTAGCACGTGTTTTTCCCACATATTTTTCTAAAGCTCAAAAAGATAAACTTAAAAGCGATGCAAAATTCTATGTGTGGCACGATCCTTATTTATGGAAGTTTTGTAATGATCAAATAATTAGGAGATGCGTATCAGATCATGAGTTTTCTTCTGTCCTTACATTTTGCCATTCATCAGCTTGTGGGGGGCATTTTGGACCCCAAAGAACTGTTAGGAAAGTGTTAGAGTGTGGATTGTACTGGCCCACCCTATTTCATGATTCATTTGTATTTTATAAAAATTGTGATAGATGTCAGCGAACTGGGAACATAGGAGCGAGAAATGAGATGCCCCAAAACGCTATACTTTTCTGTGAGATTTTTGATGTTTGGGGAATAGATTTTATGGGACCTTTTCCTGCATCTTATGGTTATTTGTACATTTTACTTGCTGTGGATTATGTTTCTAAATGGGTGGAGGTCATTCCCTCCAAGACTGATGATTCTTCTGTTGTTGTTAGTTTTCTTAGGTCACACATTTTCTACAGATTTGGAATTCCAAGAGACATAATAAGTGACCAAGGATCTCATTTTTGCAATAAACACATGAAGGCAATGCTTAGTAAATATGGGGTTGTACATAAGGTTTCTACATCCTACCATCCCCAGACAAATGGACAGGCTGAAATTTCTAACAGAGAGATCAAATCCATTTTGGAGAAGACTGTTGGGCCCACTGGAAAAGATTGAAGCAAAAGGTTAGATGATGCACTTTGGGCCTATAGAACGGCATTCAAGACTCCGATTAGCATGTCTCCCTACCGCTTGGTCTATGGTAAAGCTTGTCATCTCCCCGTGGAAATAGAGCACAAAGCATATTGGGCGGTGAAGCCTTGTAATTTCGATGCTACCAAGGTGGGAGAAGAAAGAAAATTGCAACTTCAAGAGCTTGAAGAGATTCGGCTAGAAGCATTTGAAAATTCAAGGATCTACAAGGAAAAGACCAAAAATTTCCATGACAAGCACATCTTGAAAAAAGACTTCCAAATTGATGACAAGGTCTTATTGTATAAATCAAGGCTCAAATTGATAAGAGGTAAGTTAAGGTCAAGGTGGGAAGGTCCATTTATTGTAACTAACATTTTTCCCTATGGAGTTGTTGAAATTAGAGAGGAAGCTAATGGTTTTGTGTGGATAGTCAATGGCCACCGGCTCAAAAAGTATTTTGAAGAATTAAAGGAGCTAGAGGTGGATGGTTTGTACATCAAAGACGCTATCTACCCAACTTAAGGGGAGTTTACTTTTCCTACACCTATATTTCATTGTATATATCATTTTCATGTTTCTAGGAGTAAATTTTTCTCTTTTTGATGTGAGTAGTTGATAATAAATTCTTAGGCAAAATAGAATAAATAAATAGACATTGTAAATACCATGTTATCTCTTTTAGCACTTTTTTCTTAGTGAATAGGAATAAATGTATCCCTATAGGTTGTCTTCATGTCATTTTAGAATCTCTTGAAAATAAATTAAATTTGGTTGTTAAAACTTAAGGTTTGAGCTAATGGATGAAATCTTGGATGCTTGAGTACTACTTGACTTTAGATTCTAAATTGATGACTTGAGATGGATTATTTGCACCTAGTGAGAATTAGCCTTACTTTTGTGACACACATATGTGATTGTACTCTAGAACATGCTTAGGTTCTCTCAAAACCATATTTCAATGATTGGATCATATCTATAGAGGCTAATCAATTTGTTTACCTTTCCATATCAATTTTTGGCAATAATCATGATTATTCTATTTTCCTTTCCAAATTTCCTACTCTTAACCATACTTTTCTATGGACTTGTTTGTTTGGGATGTTTCTTGATGTTACATTGCCCGAGATGGACAAAAGATCAAGTGTGGGGGAGGTGGCTAGTGTTTTGGAATTATTTTGTATCAAAGATTCATTTCAATTCAAGTTGAAGCCAAAAGTTGCCAAGTGGAGTTGAGTTTGGTGTCAAGAATGAGCAAGAAGAAGTGGTTAAGGATGGAAACAATTGGAGATCAAGATTCTTGATTATAATTTGAAGATCCAAGCAATTTTGTGCCAAGCTCAATTCGGTTGAAGAAGAAAAATTTTTGTGCCAAAGTCAAAGTGGCACGCAAATGGCAAAAATCTATGCCAAGAAGAGAAAAAATCTGAAATCAATGAAGCTTGTATCACAAATGGTTTGGATCAAGAATTGGGAAGTTGGAATTATGGAAGTTAAGATTAGCAACACTTTGTTTAAGTCTGAATTGAAGGCTGTAAAGTCTGAATTGAGGCTGAGCAAAAGCTGAGAAATCTGAAGTTCAAAATTCTGAACTGCATTGCAAGGGTAGCTGCTGAAAATTGAGAAATAAAACTTCACCAGTTATCAGAAACCCTGGAGAGCAGCAGGTTTGTAAACATGGCTGACATATGGTCGAATTCTTGATGGAGATGAGAAGAAACTGAATAAAACAGTGAGTATCAAGCACATTAAATGGAACAAGAGTTTGGAATCTAAGGTAGTTCGATTGGGAGCTGCTGAAATGATACAAGCGGAATGCAAAGTAAGCTGCAAAGTGCTAAAAAATCTGTCGAAGAGCTGATGTTGAATCTGCAAGGAAGAAAAAAAAATATCAATTGGAATGCTAGTAAGGCAGTTTTTTACCAACTTTAAACTAAATTCAGGCTTCTTAATTCAGCAATGCAAGGGTAGCTGCTGAAAATTAAGAAATAAATCTTCACCAGTTATCAGAAACCCTGGAGAGCAGCAGGTTTGTAAACATGGCTGACATATGGTCGAATTCTTGATGGAGATGAGAAGAAACTGAATAAAACAGTGAGTATCAAGCACATTAAATGGAACAAGAGTTTGGAATCTAAGGTAGTTCGATTGGGAGCTGCTGAAATGATACAAGCGGAATGTAAAGTAAGCTGCAAAGTGCTAAAAAATCTGTCGAAGAGCTGATGTTGAATCTGCAAGGAAGAAAAAAAAATATCAATTGGAATGCTAGTAAGGCAGTTTTGTACCAACTTCAAACTAAATTCAGGCTTCTTAATTCAGCAATGCATAGCTGAAGTTGAATAGAATTGGCCGAATGGTTTTTCACTAAATTCAACCTCTTGGGAGCAGATTTCAAACTAATGGATGAGATCACTAGATTAGTGTAGTGTTATTAAGGCAAAGGGATCAAAATGTAGTGCCGTGGCTAAGGAAAAAAATGTAGTGTATCAACTTGAAATTGATTGTGCCGTGGATGAAATTCCAAACATGCTAAGCAGAAATTTTTTAAGTGAAACATTTGAATTCTCCACTACTATTTGATGCTAGGATTAAATGTGTAGCTGCTGTGAAGAAATCAGAGAATTGCAAGGTCTGAAAATTGATTGCGTTGAGCTGAATTTGAAACAGAAATACAGAAAAAAAAAATTGGAAACGAAGGGAATAGCAGATGCACTTTTTGGCAAACCCATAGAAGTGTGAATCTTTTTCAAGTCAGGAATTGGAGCTAGTTCGGATAAGGAATCGAAGCTGGCCACAACATGACTGAACCAGAAGAAAAAAAACAAAAGAAAAGAAACAAGGTTGGCACGCAAATGAGGTTTTGGCACAATGAAACCAACAAAGTTTTCGTCATCCGAATCAAAGGCATTATTCAAGTTTGACTTCACCACACTTTTTACTTCAATAGATGACTATAAAGAGGGCAAAGTGCATTGGAAATATTCTTGAGCAACCAAGTCTCCCACATCATCAATTTTTCTATTTTCTTGACTTTCACTTCATTCTTACCATTTTCTATGTCTTTCATTTGTTTTTGTAGATGTGGATCCTAATCATGCATAATGGTGGAGAGTAGATAACAAGCAAGCCTATGGTAGTGTGAAAAGCATGTGTGTTTGAGTGAGCTCCACTTTCATCATGAACTTAGAACTCAAAAAGAGAGCCACCAAAAATTTCCCTTGAGAGGGATAGTGAGTTAAATTCATCTCAATGAATCATGAAGGATGAAAATGCTAAGTTGTTGATTTAAGGACGAGATACTAATCCATAGAGCATAGATTTTTGAGAATTGAAAACCTTAGGTAATTTCTTTTCATTTGCTTCTAACTGTGTTTGGAAAAAATCTAAGGGATACATACTTAGTAGTTTTCATGAGACGCTCAAGCTTAAGTGAGGGGGAGTTGATAAGTACTATTTTGTTGACTATTTCAGACTCTAAAATTCATGTTTGACCCATATTTTACATGCTTAACCTTGAATTTATCCTAGGTTCTATAGATTAGTTTTATTTTGGGCTTATTACAAATCTTTATACATTTGAAAGCTTTTAGAACTTAATTGTGAATCTATGTTTGTAGGCTTTGAAAGGATCATGGACCGGGGTCATGATTGGTCAGAATCAGGCTCAGATCAAGGCGATCAAGCTCTGGAGAACTGTGAGCCGTCCATTCAGAAGATAAGCAGATCTGGATCATCCAGGGCAAATCAGATAGATCCCACCTGAGGAAAGGTAGATCTGACCTTCATAATGAGATCTGGAAGTTTAGGGGTAACTCGGAGAAAATCCAGTCGTTGGATCAAGCTCAAGATGTTCTAGACCATCCATTCAAGAAAAGGGAAGATCTGGACCATCCGCCACTGATCTGGTGAATCCGAGCTGGGGTTAATGTTAATCAAACACTTGGATCAAGAACTGAAGGTTTCACCCAAATTAGAGATCATTCAGCCGTTGGATCAAGATCATAGGGATCTAGATCGTCCATTCAAAGATCAGGTTGATCTGAGCCATCCGTTGTAAATCTGGAAGATCCGAGCTACTAGGAGGTAGATCCTGACCCCTGATCAACATCATCAAATTTTGGATCAGATCGGATGAGATCCAACCGTTGGATGGAGTTAAGGAAATCTGGGTCGTCCATTGCTAAGTATTTAAACTCAATTCTCCACAGGTTACAGCTCGTCGCGTCTTCGCCGCAGCTCAACCTTTTGCATTTTCTTCCACTGTTCTTCATTTTCTTCTTCAAATCTTTTCATCCGAGGGCGTGACCGTATCAATTTCTTCATTAGATCAAGTTCTGGATCGTTGGGAAGATCTCACCGTGAAGAATCCAGCTCCAATTTGCCCAAGAACAGAGTTGAGCGAGGTTTCATCAGGTCTGCCACTTAATTGCCTTGGTCTCGGTTGTGCACCATTTTCATCCATCTGAGTTATCTGGAGGGTCCTCTGGAGTGCTCGGATCATCCCCAAGCCATCAGCGCAATCGGACACAGCTAGATTGAGGAGATCGAATGGGTTTTTTCGGATTTGAGCAGAGCTGAGTTGGATTGATTCGCAGAGTTAGTTTTCCCAGTGATTTGTGGAGCTTACGGGTTCGAGGCTCACTCTTGTGTGACGGCAAGGAGATCTTGAGCTAAGAGAAGGGATTGATGATAGTTTTCTTAGTGAATTTTTGTTATTAGCTGTAATTTCGAATTCTGCAGTTCATTTTCAGCTTCTGAATTTTGAATCAGTTTGATTTAGATTCTGATTTGTTTCTACCTTAATTAGTGTTTTCAATTCAGCATTCTTATTAGATAAGTTGCTTGGCTTAGTGAACTCTTGAAATTTAATCTTAGTTGCTTCGCAATTTAGTTTATCTCAGCATAACAGTTAGAATTCCTGCGTATCAAGTTAGCTCCGTGTATCAACTTTCAGTTAAACAATTCTGAATTTTGTCTCAGTGAATCTAGGTTGTTTCTAAATCGTTTCTGAATACTAGTTTGGTACAATTCATCTCAGTTGCTTGTTTGACTTTACATTCAAGTTGTTGCTGCATCTTTGCAATCGTTTGCTGCATTCCTGCAATTCATTACTGCATCAAGAATATTTCTAAATTGATCAGTCCTTTGCTTGTTTGCTGTATTGTTTCATTTATTTCAGTAGGGCATGTCACTGATAGCATTGTTTTCTAGACTAAATTGATCAGTCCATTTCTGAATTGTCATGTATTATTCATGCACTTAGTATCATTTTGGCACATAGGGTTCTTTTACTCCTTGTGTATCAAGTTTCCTTTTATTCATTGCTGCAGTTTGTGTCAGTGAAGTTTTGGCATTGGAGTTCCATTGCATTTGAATTCAGTTAGTCTTGCATTCGGCTACTTCTGAATTTTCTCTGCATTTGGTTGCTTCCGGAAATTGTAGCTAGTTTGTGTTGAGATTGTTTAAAGTTTGATTACTCAATTTCGTAGCTAGCATTTGTTTTAAGTTTGCTTGTTTCCGAAATTTGCCATCACTGCTTTTATTCATTTGCTTAGCATTTGGATTGCATTTCATATCAATTTTGTTCTTCAAGTTTGGCTACTTTGAATTGGTTGATTAATTTCTCATTAGCTGAGTTCATTAGTTGCATTTATCTTATTAGTTCATTTAGTTAAGTGTCTTTACTTTAATTTATATTTTTCATTTCTGATTGCAACCCAAACCCAGATTTTATTTGAAACCCAAAAAATATTAACGACACATAAACTCGAGCTTGAATCAAACAACCTTAACTAGCCCTAGAAAAAACACGACCTGTGGCCCCTTTACTACATTTTATTCTTTGTTAGCAATAAGGGTTTCCAGCTTTATGAATATCTAAATTTTGAGACCCACATTCGTGACACCTATAGTTCGGGTCCATCAATGGGCTTCCCTAACGTACTATCATCTCACTTCCACCTAATACTATGTTGTTTAAGTTTCAAATAAGTCTTTTTCCTATCTAGCCGTTCTAAATCATGCATAAAATTAGACATGAATGACATGACATTTATAAAAAAATAGCAAATGCATGAGCATGGCATTTATGCATGATTCAATCAAATCAAGACATTTTTGATTAAGTTTCTAATAACGTATCAAATTCCCGATTTAATACATATCGTGTGAACCCGCGAATATGCCAACCCACTTTGACATATTTAATTTTATTAAATTAATTGTTGCAGTTTGGGTAAGATTTTATTTAATTTGAGTTTACGTTTTAATTTGATTTAATTTTTAAAATTTCTGGGTTAATCAATAGTTGTGGGTTTAGCTTCATCATTTTCATTATTTCAAAAATATCTGATCTATCCACTATTGCTTCTTCATTTAACTTTTCAAGCTTTTCTGACACTTCTGCTTTGTTTGAATTTTTGTAGATTTTATTAACTGTAGCCTTGATCCTAGAAAATTCATCTTTCTCCTCATTCTAATCATCAAGATTATATCCTTCTATATCTTCATAATAAGTGTAGTAGTTTTCAGGGCTACTAGTTAATGTATCATAATTATCTTCAAGATTATCCAAAAAATTAATAATTAAATTATTATCTAAAAAGATTTCATCTCCACTATCCTCAGAAATATCAGAGTTAATTTCATCCTTATTCTCAGAAATATCTTCAGAAAAATTATCCTTTTCCTTAGAAATATCCTCAATATTCTCAGACTTATTTCCAATATTTTCAGAATTAATTTCTAACTTATCCATAATATTATCAGAAATATTTTTAGTATTATCCTTAAAATTTTCAGAAATATTTTCAGTATTATCCTTAAAATTTTCAAAATTAGCTTTAGAAATTATTGCATTGACATTGAAGATTAAATGGTTAATTTTTGATATTTTAATATTATCTACATTTGATAATTGGTCATGCAAGATATTGATTTGACTATGCAAAATATTTTTGAAAGGACTAATAATCGTTAAGTAGAAAATATTTTTCAAAGTACTAATATTTTTCAAAAGTGCAAAATATTTTTCAAAATACTAATATTTTTCTAAAGTGCACAATATTTTTGCCAAAGTATAAATTTTTTGTGCAAAATATTTTTCAAAGTACTAAGTGCAAATTTCTTTCAAAATACTAATTTTTCTAAATGCACTATATTTCTCTAAGTGAAAAGTTTTGTTCTAAAATGTATAATTTTTTTTTGTGAAAATCTTTTATGAGTGCAATTTTTTTGTAAAGTCTTTTCTAAATAAAAATTTTTCTAAGGCAATATTTTTCTAAGTGCAAAAATTTTCTAAGTTCAAAGTATTTTTCTAAAACTACAAAATATTTTTCCAAGTGCACAATACATTTCAAAGTATAATTTTTTTGGCGCAATTTAAGTACTTAGTTTTTTTTTAACTAGTACTTAGTCTTTTTTCAAACAAAAAGGGAAGATTTTTCAAAAATTGTTTTATCAAAAATGTTATACTTTCAAAGAATTATACTAAGTACTTTCAAAAGGAAAAGAAATTTTTTTAATTTTTTATTATTGGTGCAAGTTTGTTTTGTCATCTTTTTTGATATATGACAAAGGAGGAGAGTGATCTTAAGTTAGAAATTTTTTCTTAGGAAAATTTTTTCTCCCAAAGGAATAGAGAGCTTAAGTTTTTTGTCCCAAAGGATCAAAATGGTTTTTCCAAGGATCAACGTTTAAATCAAAATGTTTTTCCAAGGATCAAAACTTAGATCAATTTTTTTCCATTTTATCCCAAGGATCATAACTTAACCCTTTAATCCAATCTAACTTAAGATATTGTCAAACATCAAAAAGGGGGAGATTGTTGGTGCAAGATGCATCAGTGATGTCCTCCTCTAGTGTTTCAATGTTTAACAATATGCTTAAGTTAGTGATACATTAAACAAGGAAAGGGTGAGTCAAGAAGTCAGTACCAAAATGAAGAAAAGTCCTAGTTAACCTAGGCAATAAGTCCTGGTTCAAAGAATTGGGTACTAAGTCCTGATCATGGATTGGGCACTAAGTCTTGGCCGTGGGCTGGGCACCGAAGACCTGACCAAGGGTTGGGCACGAAGTCCTGATTCGAGGAATTGGGCAATAAGTCATGGCCGAGGGCTGGGCACCGAAGTCCTGACATTGGGTTGGGAAATAAGTCCTGGTCGTGGACTGACCACAAAGTCTTGATTCGAGGAATTGGGCAATAAGTCCTGGCCGAGGGTTGGGCACCGAAGTCCTGACATAGGGTTGGGCAATAAGTCCTGGTCGTGGACTGGGCACGAAGTCCTGGTGAGTGAAGCTGGACAAAAGTCCTGGTGAGTGAAGCTGGGCAATAAGTCCTGGTCATAAAATTGGGTAATAATTCTGGTGAGTGAAGCTGAGCAAAAGTCCAACCGGATGGGTCGGGTGACAACCTTCTCCTGAGAGGAGTAGGCGAAAGGCGCGTTCCCCGGGAAGGGAACACATGCGTCAGTTCGACCTAGGGTTTCGCAAAAATCTGAAGTTAGAACCAATCTCTAAGGCTAAGATTATCTACATATTTGTCTTGTCTTTGATTTTATTGCACGTACCTATAGTTGGAGGTAGGACAGAAGAGCTAACAAAGAAGAAAAAGCTACCTGGAAGGCTGTCTAGGGTGCTTGTATCAATACAGGCACCCCAGACCTTGTGGGTGCCCTGGACTGGGCAAGCCTATCCCAGGCGCCTGGGAAGGGGATTCTATCCCTGCTGCGAGTTTGGCGCAAGGATGAGGTTTAACCAAGGCTTGTGAGGCACCCTATAGCAACACTGGCGCCCTAGACATGACTATATAAAGGGGTTCGACCCCTCAACTCAGAATAGCAATCACAACGACATTCTAAGCATTCTGAGCAAAAGAAAAGTGCTAGAGACAAAGCCCAGTGACCAAGGAGGCTCCAGCAGGAAGTGCGCGGCACTTCGGAGTTCCAGATCGGTCGGGATCGTCGACTCTTTGTTTGGTTTGAATTTACTTTCTGCATTTACTTTCCTTAATATATTGATTGTAAATCGTGCACTGTAAGATGGGTTTCTCTGCCTCCAAAAAGTCTGGAATGGAGACCATTAGTGGACGGGTGTTTCCCGTGCTTAGGCCTTGGATGTACTGACCCTGGGGGGTTAGGAACCAAGTAAAAACCTGTGTGCACTCTGTCGTTTGGTTTTTCATTTTGTCTATTTTTCCGCTGTGCTACTAACTCTGTATCTAGAACGAACAATCGATTTTATGACATGTTTCCGCAAATTTTTACAAGTCGATATTCACCCCCCCCCCACTTTATCAACGGCACCGATCCCCACAGACTAGAGATTATATGCTAGTTTACCAGGAAGATCATTTGCTCCCTGTGGGTTACACGGATTCTGATTTCCAATCAGATAGGGATAACAGTAAGTCTACCTTGGTTTATGTGTTTAATTTGGGAGGTGGAGCCATTGTATGGAGGAGTATTAAGCAGCAATGGAAGCTGAGTATGTGGCATCCTCTGAGGCAGCCAAAGAAGTTGTATGACTCAGAAACTTCTTAATGGACTTAGAGGTGATTCCTGGTTTGCCCAATGCTATCACAATTTATTGTGATAATAGTGGTACAGTAACAAACTCGAAGGAACCACGAGCACATAAGGCAAATAAACACAAAGTGCAAGTACCGCCTGATATGAGACAACGTAAAGCGAGGAGAAGTTGTTGTCGCAAAGATTGCATCAGCAGATAACCTGGCAGATCCTTTCACTAAAGCCCTTCCAGTGAAAGCTTATGATAGGCATGTTGAGAGGATGGGAATTAGATGTA
This sequence comes from Boesenbergia rotunda, assembly GCA_024364735.1. Lineage (NCBI taxonomy): Eukaryota > Viridiplantae > Streptophyta > Magnoliopsida > Zingiberales > Zingiberaceae > Boesenbergia > Boesenbergia rotunda. Next base: position 750,415 of record JAGFNQ010001125.1, read on the forward strand.
TGGCAGTTTGATGGCAATATAGTCTTTTAGTATAAGTGAGAGATTGTTATGATGTATACTATAAGCTTAGCTTTTATATGAACATCTATTTTGGAATAAGAATCACAATGGTTATATATTTGCATTTTATATTTGTTATATGTATGCGATTGTCTGATATTTCACATTGTAGACAACATGATGTTTGGTGTCACACAGAAGATTATGTTATCAGTTCCTTATGAAGTATAAATGGTGGCTCACAACCTAGATGGATTTGGACAAACCATTGGAACGGTTGTAGTATAATTTGGTATTAGACTATCTTGACTAGAATTACACTAGTGCACTTTGTGTGTATTGAGCAGGACTGATTTGAGGAGATTCGATTTATACTGACTATATAATCGAATAAGACCTCAGGTTATTATAGATGTACATCTTCTTAATCCCGATATAATAACGGGCACATGTACTTAATATTTATTTCTTTAATTTACCAATGGGCAAGATTTATTCGTTAAATCAATAGGCCTGGTAAATTGGGAAAAATATTATTTACATGGTGTGTCGTTGATTATAGAAGGAAACTGTGTCCTAATTATTTTAGGATGATGATGTCCCCTTGAGGAGTTCATAAAGATTATCATGTAAATCCTGCAGGTGGACTTGGTCTGACATGATAATAAGGTTGAGTGGTACTACTCTTCGAGTTACATATTAATTAATTAAATTGTCAGTAATTTAATTAATTAATGGATATTCGATATCTTAAACACGAGGAGATTATGTACGCATAATATGGTGGAGCCCATATATTAATATGGGGTTGGTGCGGTAGTTCAATAATAACCCATTAGTGAAGAAGACGAACAAGGGTTGTGCCGGCGGCGCTGAGTTAGGTCAACTACGAGGGAGGGGCGAGGGAGAAAAGAAGAAGAAGTGTGCAGCGTGGGAAAAAGTTAGGTTACGGGGGAGAAAGAGAAGAGATTTATAAATATATAATTAAAACATTTCCTTTAATATATATATATATATATACTAATATTTCCAAAAATTCAGGAAAATTATTCCAAAATTTTCCATATGGTTGTTTTCAAATTTTAACTCCTATTTATGGGATTATTATATATAAATATATATATATATCTAATTATTTATTATTATTATTACTGTTATTATTATTATGGGGATTAAACAAAAAAAATTGACTGTATTTTTTAATTAAAATTACTTTAATATTATTTTTTTATTAAAAAAATATCTTTTTTTTAGACATGTTGAAGCTTTGACAAAAAAATGTAATTTCACATAGATATTAGTTCAACAAAATTGTTGTGTATTACCATGTAAGGAACACTAATAGACAACGGTTAATTAAACCCGTTGTTGTAGGCTCAAAAAATAAGCTTATAGACATCAATTTTAAAAAACTGTTGTTTTTTACATACATAAGACAACGGTTTTTTTTAAATAATTGTCTTTTTTCAAAAAAAATAATCAACTACAACAGTTTTTAATAAAACCATTGTTAAATGGAAAAAAGACAACGGTTTTTCAAAAAATCATTGTCTATTGGGTGTTGTTAAATCCTAAAAATCTTGTAGTGGTTATTATTAACGGGTCAGGTTGAGGATCCGTTAGGAGACCAAAACCAACTCCTCCTCATGGTCCCTATTGTAGCATATAAATGCCTCATAAAGCCATGAAACCAAGACCTAATCAATCCTTGGTTTTTTTTTCTCTCTCTCTCTCCTAGGGTTGGCGCGGCGGCAAGGAGCAAGGGAGGGCTCGATTTGGGTCTTAGGGAAGAAGAAGGAAGTTCTTTCTCCTTCTCTTCTCTTCTCTTTTTGGGCGTGCGGCAATAAGGAGTTTGGGTGTGGCTTGGTCGGCGCAAGCAAGAAGAGGAGAGCTTGTAGGATTGGTGTCGTCAATAGAGGGGGTGAATATCGACCCAAAAAATTCCTTCAGAAAACTCATCGTTTGTTCATTCTAATCAATGAGTTAGTGCGCAGCGGAATAATAAAGAACGAAAACAAACAACACACTAAGACTCGCGGGATTTATTTACTTGGTTCCCGACCCCCAGGGTTAGTACGTCCAAGGCCTATGTACTCGGCGTGAGTCCACTATTGGTCTCCTTTCCAGAATTTTTGGAGGTGTAGAATACCCGTCTTACAATTCAAGTTTACAACCAAAGAATAAGTAAATTATGTGCGCCAAATAAAAGCAAACCAAAAAGAAAGTCGAAGATCCGGCCAATCCGGAAGTCCGAAGTGCAGCGTACTTCCTCCTGGAGCCTCCTTGGTCATAGAGTTTCATCTCTAGTGCTTTTTCTTCGTTCAGAATGCTTAGAATGATGTAGCAAGTGATGTTCTGAGTTGAGGGATCGAAGCCCCTTTTATAGTAGTGTCACGGGCGCCCTAGAGGCCTCTAAGGTACCTCATATGCGGTCAAACCTGATCCAAAATCACAAACATCGCGCAAGGATAAACCTGGCCATCCTAATCACCCTGGACCTTTACAGGCATCTGGGATGTAGGGCGCCTGACCCTTGAGGGTGTCCTGAAGCTTGGGGCGCATGTATTAACACAGGCACCCTAGATGCTTCTCCCAAGTGTTAATTCCCCTGCATTTGTTCTTTTGTCTTGCCTCCAACTCTAGGTACCTACAAGACAATCAAACACATGGCAAATATACAGATAATCTTAGCCTTAAAGATTGGTTCTGACTTTGGATTTCACCCGAAACCCTAGGTCGAACCGACACCTAATGTTCCCTTTCCCGGGGAACGCGTCCTCACCTACTTCACACTGGAGAAGTTGCGTTTGCCAACTGGAACCTCCGATTGGACTTTCGCATAGCCTTTGAGAACCCGAATCTCGAGATATCCGACCTCAACCCATCTCTACTTCTGTTCGCGATCCCCGCTCGGCTAAAGCATTTACCAACCGGGACCTCTGGCTGGACTTTTGCTCGACCTCCTAGAACTCGGATCTCGAGTCGTCCGACCTTGACCCGTCTCTACATCTGTCTGACAACTCTCGCTCGACAAAGACTCCGTTGCCCGATCCCTGACCAAGACTTAGTACTCAGTCCCCCGGACCAAGACTTTGTGCCCAGCTTCACTCACCATGACTTAGTCCAACCTAGCTTCACTTGCTAGGACCCAGCTTCACTCACTAGGATTTAGTGCCCAGCTTCACTCACCAGGACATAGTCCAAACTAGCTTCACTCTCTAGGACTGATAACTTTCATTTTGTTGATTAAATTAGGCCTTCAAATCCATGTTTTGATCCACTATTCATATGCTTAAGTTTGCATTATATTAGGTTTCATGGATTGTCTCCGTTTTATCATAAAATTCAATTCTTTCTATATTTGAAATGTTTTGGCACTAAAATTTAATATCATTTTGTAGGGTTCAGATGATCATGGACCTGGATCATATTGGGTCAAACTTGGGTTAGAATTAGATCCGAATCAAAGGGCCCAAGCATCGGATTAATATGGGACATTGATGGCCCCGAAATACTAGGTTAAAGTTGTCACGAATTGTGGGACCATCAGAATTTAGAATTTGTAAGAAATGCTGGAAACCCTTTTTGCAATCAAGTATGAAAACGTAGTAAAGGGGCCACAGGTTGTATTTTTCATCAGGACTAGTTGATGTTGTGTGATTCTAACTTGGTTTTATGTGTCGTTTATGAATTTGGGTTTCGAATAAAACGAGAATTTGATTTGCAATGAGACACGAAATCGCAAGGAAAATTAAATGAAACTCAACTCATGAACTAAGCAAAGTAATGGCACTTAATAACTCATCCAATTGACCACTTAATCAATTAAGGCAAATTTACAAAATTCAGGAAGTCAGACTTGAACTCAAACACTACAATTGGTTTTGAACTTCAGAAGTTATCACTCAAAGCCGAAACTTGGCTTGTTGCAAGGTGAAAGGTTGAAGCAAACTTGATACACAATAAGATTAATGGTAGAGAACTATGTGCCGAATGTACATTGATGTAAAACGATTGATGAGAAGCAATTGAATGAGAACAATGAATAGAATGAAAACTTCTTGAGCAATTGCAATTGCAATTGCAGAACTTGTGAATGGCTCGCAAGGAAGGCTGATATGCAGTTTCAACTAGTTGCCTTGGAATGCTACAAACTGCATATTAGTTCAGAAGTCAGAAATAACTCACTGGACACCATTTCAGGAATAGGAAGTTGAGGATTTCAGTAATAGAAAGAAGTTTTTCAGAAATGATTGAATGAAAAGGCTAATGCAGGATTCTAAAAGATGTATGCAGAAATGATGCGCAGGTGAATTAAAACAAATGCAGAATTCAGGACAGCTCAAGAGAAACCAATGGTTTCTTGGCACAAATTTCAGCAATGACGAGCTAAAGCCATGCTGACATAGAACTGATACAAGATCAGTGCCTAGACCTTGCTTGGTACAACGTACTAGCAAGTGAAACTTGATACACAAGTGAAGGAAACTATGTGCCAAATGGATACTAGCAATTCAGGGATTTAGACTGACCAAATCAATTTGGAAAACAAAGCTTTTATTGAAGAAATTCGCGGAAAGAATGGAAGGAATTCAGATCAGGTTCCAACCACTTCAAGCAACTAAAACTTGGAATGCACTTGCGAATTCAATGCAGAAATACAGAAATAAATGAATGACTTGTGAAAATTCAGAACTGATTTGGATGTGAAAACTAAACAAGCAACAGAACTTAATTTCTTACAGCTAATGCTCTGTAAAGTTCCTTAGAACTGAAACTTAATTGCGGCAAATCCAGAATCTACAGACTGAAACACATTGAAACTGAAACTAAATAGCAGAAGTTAAGTTGATACGCTAGCTAAACTAAAACTTGAAATAAAACTGCGGGCAACCAAAACTAAACTCTATGTTAACTAACTAGCATTTTCCTAGCTCGAATGCAGCAATTTAACAACTTACTGAATGAAGAGACGATTTAGAAAACCAGCTACTCTAATACAAATTTAGAACTGAAGGAGAACACAGGAATTAAAATGGCACGCTATTGAAATTGGCACGCAAGCTGTTAACAGAAAAATATACTAAACTTAAAGTCGATTGATCACTAACAAGTTCACCAAACTAATTAACTTGAAGATTCGAAACCTACTTAAGTTAAACAATTCAGAAACCACTCTTAAACTGCTAATACAGAAAATTGCAGAAAATAGAACAGAATTCGGCAGAAATGCAAACTACAGCTAAAAACAGAAATTAAACTAAGGAAAACTACTTCTCGATTCCTTCCCGAGCTCAAAATCTTCTTGGTCGTCAAGCAAGAGCTGGCTTCGAACCCCTAGGCTCAGTAAATCAGTGGGAAATCAACTCTGAAGTCGACTCTGCTCAAATCTGCGCTTAGCTGGAATTTGCAATCCGATTCACTCTATCTCAACTGATAGAGCTGCGATAATGATTTGGGAAGCGTCTGAGCTCACCTGAGAACCCCTACAAGTGGCTCAGACGCTTGGAAATGGATTGTGGATGAGAAGCAAGTGATCGGACTGAGGAATTGCCGAAACCCTCAAACAATCCCTGTTCCGGCGCAAATGGAACTGAATTCTTCAAGGAGACTATCACCCACGATTCAAATCTTGATCTAGGAATGGAATGGAGGTGGTCACGCCTTCTTAGATGATAAAAAAATTGCAAAAGCGATGAAAACGGATGAAGAACACGAAGAACAGTGAAGACGCGACGAAGGTCAGCTGCAGGGAATTTTTCCTTAAGTAATTAACATTGGACGGCTCAGATTGAATTGAGGAAATCCAACGGCTGATCTTGCTCTGATTTGAGCCAAACTTTGATGATGATGATCTGGGGTCAGGATCTACCTCGTCGTCGCTCGGATCCTCCAGATGTGAAACAGATGGTCTAGATCAACTTAGTCTTTGAATGGACGATCTAGAGCCCTCCGAGCTTGATCCAACGGTTGATTTAGCTCTGATTGGGATGAAACTTTCAGATCATGATCAGAATGCTTGATCAACCCTAACCCTAGCTCGGATTGCTTCAGATGGTCCCGGATGGCTCAGATCTAGCCGCTTTTGAATCGGACGGCCCAGATTAATCCAAAGCTTGATAACTCGATCCGGGTCACTTCCGACTGACCCAATATGCCCTACTCCATGAACCTTTCATGCCTACAAAAATAGATCAAGAATTTAGTAGCCAAATAATCCAAATATGTGTGAATTTGTAATTAAGTCCAAAATAAGAGCAAGTTCTAAATCCTAGGGCAATTTCGCAATTAAGTAATAAAAACATAGGTCAAACATGGATTTTAGCAATTAAAATAATCAATAAAATGGTACTTATCAACTCCCCCACACTTAAGCTTGAGCGTCTCGCGAAACTACTAAATAAGTATCCCCTAGATTTCTTAAGCATAATTAGAAGCAAATGAAAAGAAATTACCTAGGGTTGTCAATTCTCATAAATCTAAGCTCTATGGATTAGTATCTTGTCCTTAAATTAACAACTTAGCCTTTTCATCCATCATGAGTCATTGAGATGAATTTAACTCATAGCCGTTCAAGGAAAATTTTGGTGGCTCTCTCCTTAAGTTCTAACTTGATGATGGAAGTGGAGCTCACTCAAACACACATGTTTCTTGCACTACCATAGGCTTGCTTATTATCTACTCTCCACCATTAATCATGATTAGGATTCACATCTACAAAAATAAGTGAAAACATGGAAAATGGTAAGAAATGGAGTAAAAGCCAAGAAAATGGAAAAATTGGTAAAGTGGAAGACTTGAGTGCTCAAAGATGTTTCCAATGTACTTTGCTTCTCTATACAGTCCCCTAATGATCTCAAAAGTGTTGTGAAGTCAAACTTAAATAATTGCCTTTGATTTGGATGAAGACACCTTCCTTGTTCTCATTGTGCCAAGTTGCCTATTGCGTGCCAACTTTGTTTCTTTCTTCTCTTTTCTGATTTTTTCTCTTCTTCTTTTATCCTCTAGTAAGGTCAAATATGTAATAGAACAAGGTTTTAATTCGGATGAGAAAAACTTCACTTGATTTCATAGTGCCAAATCTTCAATTGTGTGCCATTTCGACTCCTTGTTGTCATTTCTCTTTTTTTTTCTCTCTACTCTGAATTCTTCTAATGGAGCACTTCAAATCAGATTTGCATCAGAGAACTTAAAACATCAAGTGACATAGATGCTCCACTTACAACCCTCACTAAACTACTCTTGTAACTCATTTTGATACAAAACCCTTTACAAGTTGGCACACTTCATTCACTTTTCCTTATCTTTTTTTTTTCTTCTTCAGATTCCAGCTCCACTTTAGATTCATGGCAATTCTCTGATCTTTCAAAACAATTAGCATCAATAATATTTGCATCACTTGATAGTGGAAAATTTAGGTGTTCCACTCTAAAATGGTTGAGTAACAAGTCAATATCCGGCCACTCGAAAATGGTTCAGCAATCCTTGCATTGGTTTCAATTTAGATCAGTTCAGCTCATTCCCATTTCTGATCTGCACAAACTATTTTAGCATAGAATTTTTCTTCACTTGTAAAATTGGCACAGATTTTTTTCATACTTGCCACTTTGTTCCTTTTGTTTTTTTTCTTCTCTGTTTTTCTCTTTTGGGTTCAGTTATGTTGTGGCCATGCTTCAACCTTTATCAGAAACAACTTTAACCCAGCCTTCCGTGAGCTTCAAGTGGACTGATCAGCACATTTGGCACAAGAAGTGGCAACTCCAAGTACTCATTGCAGATTTTCTTCTTCTTTGTTCTTAACAGATTGTTTGCTTCCTCACTGTTTTATTCATTCCTGATCTGCACGGTTTCAATCCAATTCAGATTAGTTGCAAATCAGCTTCCTTTCCTAATCAGTGAGCTGCAATTCAGCTTTACAAACACAATTTCTGATCAGTCAGTTGGATTTCCAGCCAAGTCACTGCACTGCTGATTACATTCGGCAGATAAATTCTGAGATTTACTTGGTAATCAATTCAGCATTTGTTTCATTTCTGTCCAGCTTAGATTGTGTTCAGCTACAACTTTTCAGCTTCTCCCAAAGTATTTCTGGTTAGTTGTAGTTTCTGATTTCTACAGCCTTAGCTCAACTTCTTCTCAGCTTTCACTCAAAGTTTTTCTGAAATTACAGCCAATATATAGTTGCAATTCTGCTATTGCATTCCATTTTAAAACCTTGCACAGCTTTTCTCAACTTGGCACAGCTTTTTCCTTCTTTGCAAATTCTGATCTGTGTTTTTTTTTTCTGTTTTCATTTCATTTGCCTCACCCGAATTCAACTTGAGGTGCAACTTCCTTGGATCTTCAAATGATGATCAAGAATCATTCAATTGTTTTCAATCTTTGACCACTTCCCTTTCTTGCAACTCAATTTGGCACATTGATCTCTTTTTCATCATTTTTTTTCTCTTTTAGTCCACAGAAATTTTCCTTCAACCAGATTCAATGATGGTTGCAATGAGAGAAACACTTCTCCTCCAATTCACAACTGAATTCCCACTTGTTCTTGGTACCAAGCTCCACTCAATTGGGCAAAAAAAATTTTTCCCGAAATAAAGTGCATCCTTGATGAAAATTCATTCCAAATCACCAATCACTCCCCCACACTTAAATCTTTGTCCGTCTCGGGCAAAGTAGTATCAAGAAAACATCCCAAGCAAACAAATCCATAGAAAAATTGGGGTTAAGAGTAGGAATAAAGAAAGACAAATAGAATAGAAATGATTTTTGCCAAAATTGATATGGGAAGGTAAACAAAGTGATTAGCCTCTATAGATGTGATCCAATCATTAAAATATGATTTTGAAAGAACCTAAGCAAGTTCTAGAGCACAATAACATATGTGTATCACAAAGATAAGGCTAATTCTCACTAGGCAAAAATGATTCATCTCAAGTCCTCAATTAAGAATCTATAGCAAAGTAGTACTCAAGCATCCAAGAATTCATCCATTAGCTCAAACTCTAAGTTTTAACAACCAAATTTAATTTATTTTCTAAGAGATTCTAAAATGACATCGAGATAACCTAGAGGGATACATTTATTCCTAGTTATGCAAGAAAAAGTGACAAAAGAAATAACAAGGTATTTACAATGACTCCTATGCATTCTACTCTACTCATGCATTTATTAGTAAGGACTCGATTTAAAAGAAAACTCTAGAAGCCATAAAAGTGAAACATGTAATAAAAGAAAATACAAGAAAGAACAATCTCCCCTTTATTTCTGGTGGGCGGAGTCTATCCAGAAGTAGCCTCCATCGGGGCAGTGGAGGAGTCTGGGTGGCTGAGAGAATTAGGGCTCCCCCACACTTGAACTTTACAAAAATTTGTTCAGGTGGCCGCAGGCGATTCAGGTTCAAAATCCATTGAAGGAATGGAGTGCTTCGAATTAAAGTAAAATCATCTCCTCCTTCTTTATGCCTTTTAGAAGTCCTTCCAGGAGGTTGAAGTCTGTTCAGTTGGAGCACCCACTCCTGAAGTCTTCTGGACCCTGCAAAACAATGTAATACCTCTCTCAAGCGTGCAGGGTCAGAAAAAAATAAAATAATATCAGTCTCTGCATGAAATGTATCCAAATCTGCATCATATCCAATTATATCAATTCTTGGTGCCTCAATAAATTTTTCACAATTATTTTCTACAAAATTTGCATCCAGAAATTCATCACAAACAATGAAATCAATTTTTGGCACTTCAATAGAAATATCACAATTATTTTCCATCAAGGATGTATCAAGAAATGTATTACAGCCAATGAAATCAATTTTAGGTGCCTCAATGAATTTTTCACAATTATTTTCAGCATAAGATATATCAAAAGACTCATCACAACAATCAACAATACTAGGTACTTCTAAAAATTTTTCACACTCAGCATTGGCATCTGATGTAACACAACATGCTTCATTTTCAGCAAATTCAACAGTAGGTACCTCTAGGGATTTTTCACAATCAAATTCTACAAGAGATGCATCCCTAGGTGTATTAAAAACAATAAAATCAGTTTGAGGTACCTCTATGCAATTTCAGACAAAATAGGAGGAGTATTTACCTGATCGTGCTGAAAAATACCTGGAGATTCTACAAAAGTAGATGTATCCGTGTTCTCCTCCTGGTCAAATAATTGCTCCATTTCAGGTTCAAGTTCTGGTGGACACTCCACTAAAGCAGGTGATCCTTGGGTTCTTGCTTCCACCATGCAAGTCCCTACACTTTCTGGTTCATCCTCTAAATCTTGTGGTGGTCCCTAAGGCTCAGTGCAATCCCCTACACCTGTAGAATCATCTAATTGTTCTGATCTTTGGGCTTTTATCTTATTCAATCGATCTTGCATGTTTTGAAACCATTGTTGTTGTTGTACTTGAAAACTTTGCTGTTGTTGTAGGATTTGTTGACACATCTCCATCATCCTTTGGTGTAGAGCCTCATCCCAATCAGGATCATCAAAGCCTCCTTGATTAAACTACTGAAAACTTGGTTCACAATTAGGTGGAGATTGCTGAAAATCATGGTTCTGAAATTGAAAACTCTGAAATGGAGGCTGAAAATTCTGATTGTTTGGTGGAAAATTTTGTTGTGAAGGTTGAAATCCACTCTGATTTTGATTCTGGAAAGTCTGAAATGGTTGGAACCCTTGCTGAAAATTTTGACTTGGTTGAAAATCCTGCTGAAATTGTTGAAATTGTGGCGGTGAAAATAGAATTTGAGTGGGCTGAAAATTCTGTGTAGCTTGAAATTCTTGCTGCCATGGCTGAGGTTGAGGCTGAAATTGATTATTTCCTTGCTGAAAACTTACAAAAGGCTGCTGGAAATTTTGGTTAACATGCTGAAATCCTTGGTTTGGTTAAACTTGATTGAAGGGTGGTTGCTGAAAATTCTGATTATCTAAACACCCTTGCTGAATTCCTTGAAAAAGTGATTGATCTTGTTGATAAGGTTGCTGAAAGTTGAGCTGAAATTGCTGGAATTGGGGCTGCCCAATCTGAAAATTCTAACTTGGCTGAAAATTTTGGAATGATGGTTGAACTTGTGGCTGAAAAAACTGATTAGGTTGCTGAAAATTCGAATAGGGCTGTTGAAAATCTTGATTTGGTTGTTGATATTGTTGGAATTGTTGACACGGCTGCTGGTAAGTAGATGAGAACATTCTGAACTGGCAGTCCTGTCACAAAACAAACAAGAAAAATGGCAGCACCCGTATATAAAAAAAATAAAGCACAAGAAAATAGAATCAAATGATATGTCCCTAAGTACACAAGTAAAAATCTAACAACTCAACTAGTTGCTTCCCCGGCAACGGCGCCAAAAATTTGATGGCCCTGAAATACTAGGTTAAAGTTGTCACGAATTGTGGGACCATCAGAATTTAGAATTTGTAAGAAATGCTGGAAACCCTTTTTGCAATCAAGTATGAAAATGTAGTAAAGGGGCCACAGGTCGTATTTTTCCTCAGGACTAGTTGATGTTGTGTGATTCTAACTTGGTTTTATGTGTCGTTTATGAATTTGAGTTTCGAATAAAATGAGAATTTGATTTGCAATGAGACACGAAATCGCAAGGAAAATTAAATGAAACTCAACTCATGAACTAAGCAAAGTGATGGCACTTAATAACTCATCCAATTGACCACTTAATCAATTAAGGCAAATTTACAAAATTCAGGAAGTCAGACTTGAACTCAAACACTACAATTGGTTTTGAACTTCAGAAGTTATCACTCAAAGCCGAAACTTGGCTTGTTGCAAGGTGAAAGGTTGAAGCAAACTTGATACACAATAAGATTAATGGTAGAGAACTATGTGCCGAATGTACATTGATGTAAAACGATTGATGAGAAGCAATTGAATGAGAACAATGAATAGAATGAAAACTTCTTGAGCAATTGCAATTGCAATTGTAGAACTTGTGAATGGCTCGCAAGGAAGGCTGATATGCAGTTTCAACTAGTTGCCTTGGAATGCTACAAACTGCATATTAGTTCAGAAGTCAGAAATAACTCACTGGACACCATTTCAGGAATAGGAAGCTGAGGATTTCAGTAATAGAAAGAAGTTTTTCAGAAATGATTGAATGAAAAGGCTAATGCAGGATTCTAAAAGATGTATGCAGAAATGATGCGCAGGTGAATTAAAACAAATGCAGAATTCAGGACAGCTCAAGAGAAACCAATGGTTTCTTGGCACAAATTTCAGCAATGACGAGCTAAAGCCATGCTGACATAGAACTGATACAAGATCAGTGCCCAGACCTTGCTTGGTACAAGGTACTAGCAAGTGAAACTTGATACACAAGTGAAGGAAACTATGTGCCAAATGGATACTAGCAATTCAGGGATTTAGACTGACCAAATCAATTTGGAAAACAAAGCTTTTATTGAAGAAATTCGCGGAAAGAATGGAAGGAATTCAGATCAGGTTCCAACCACTTCAAACAACTAAAACTTGGAATGCACTTGCGAATTCAATGCAGAAATACAGAAATAAATGAATGACTTGTGAAAATTCAGAACTGATTTGGATGTGAAAACCAAACAAGCAACAGAACTTAATTTCTTACAACTAATGCTCTGTAAAGTTCCTTAGAACTGAAACTTAATTGCGGCAAATCCAGAATCTACAGACTGAAACACATTGAAACTGAAACTAAATAGCAGAAGTTAAGTTGATACGCTAGCTAAACTAAAACTTGAAATAAAACTGCGGGCAACCAAAACTAAACTCTATGTTAACTAACTAGCATTTTCCTAGCTCGAATGCAGCAATTTAACAACTTACTGAATGAAGAGACGATTTAGAAAACCAGCTACTCTAATACAAATTTAGAACTGAAGGAGAACACAGGAATTAAACTAAGGAAAACTACTCCTCGATTCCTTCCCGAGCTTAAAATCTTCTTGGTCGTCAAGCAAGAGCTGGCTTCGAACCCCTAGGCTCAGTAAATCAGTGGAAAATCATCTATGAAGTCGACTCTGCTCAAATCTGCGCTTAGCTGGAATTTGCAATCCGATTCACTCTATCTCAACTGATGGAGCTGCGATAATGATTTGGGAAGCGTCTGAGCTCACCTGAGAACCCCTACAAGTGGCTCAGACGCTTGGAAATGGATTGTGGATGAGAAGCAAGTGAACGGACTGAGGAATTGCCGAAACCCTCAAACAGACCCTGTTCCGGCGCAAATGGAACTGAATTCTTCAAGGAGACTATCACCCACGATTCAAATCTTGATCTAGGAATGGAATGGAGGTGGTCACGCCTTCTTAGATGATAAAAAAATTGCAAAAGCGATGAAAATGGCTGAAGAACACGAAGAACAGTGAAGACGCGACAAAGGTCGGTTGCAGGGAATTTTTCCTTAAGTAATTAACATTGGACGGCTCAAATTAAATTGAGGAAATCCAACGGCTGATCTTGCTCTGATTTGAGCCAAACTTTGATGATGATGATCTAGGCTTAGGATCTGCCTCGTGATCGCTCGGATCCTCCAGATGTGCAATGGATGGTCTAGATCAACTTAGTCTTTGAATGGATGATCTAGAGCCCTCCGAGCTTAATCCAACGGTTGATTTAGCTCTGATTGGGATGAAACTTTCAGATCATGATCAGAATGCTTGATCAACCCTAACCCTAGCTCAGATTGCTTCAGATGGTCTCGGATGGCTCAGATCTAGCCGCTTTTGAATCGGACGACCCAGATTAATCCAAAGCTTGATAACTCGATCCGGGTCACATCCGACTCAAGTTTGACCCAATATGCCCTAGTCCATGAACCTTTCATGCCTACAAAAATAGATCAAGAATTTAGTGGCCAAATAATCCAAATATGTGTGAATTTGCAATTAAGTCCAAAATAAGAGCAAGTTCTAAAACCTAGGGCAATTTCGCAATTAAGCAATAAAAACATAGGTCAAACATGGATTTTAGCAATTAAAATAATCAATAAAATGGTACTTATCAGACGTCCATTCAAGAGAACGGTTAGATCTGAACCATCCTCCAACTTCTGGCCGATCCAAGCTCAAGATAGACTTAATCAAGTTCATGGATCAAGATCTGGAAGTTTGGGCCAGATCAGAGTTAATTCAACTGTTGGATCGAGCAATAGAGGATCTAGACCGTCCAAGCTAAAGAAGAGAAGATCTGAGCCATCCTTTTCAGATCTGAGTGATCCGAGCTAAGGAGCAGTAGATCAGAGCCCTTGATCAAGATCTGGGAAGTTTGGGTTCGATCTGACTTAATTCGACCGATAGATGAGATGGGAGCAATCACAGCCGTCCAAAATTCAAAAGGAAATTTAAATGAGGAATTCCCTCTCGCTGGGGGGTGGTCGCCAGATCGCGTCTTCCGTTCGTTCTGTTCTTGGTGTTCTTCAATTTTTCGATCGGAGGTGACCACCAGGTCAAGTTGTTTTCCAATTTTCGATTCATCAAGCCCAGTTTCGATAGAAGGATCGCAATCTCTTCGTGTCTGAAAGCTCCAGTGAGGGTCTCCACGTGAGCGAGCTCCATCCGATCAATCTTCATCCGATTCCATTTCTCTATCGATCGGGCCAAATCAGAGGGGTTCTCTGAGCTGGTTTGAGGTTTCATGAGCTGCCACTTACCATCCAAACCATCGTAGAAGAGAGGATCGGAAGGAGTTCAGATTTCAACGCAAGCCACACGATTCGATCTCGGAAGCTGAGTTTTGATCAATTCTCGAGCGAGGGGGTTCCAAGCTCGATCTTTGTGTGACGGCAAGGAGAAATTTCGGTGAAGAACTTGAACTGGAGTCTATAGCTTGTAGATTTCGTTTCTGAATTGCTTCAGTTGTTTCTGAATTCTGTTCTTAGTTTTGTATCAGCTATTTTCAGTTACTGATCGGACTATCATCCGATCCATACTCCACCTGATCGGTCACTCAAACCGATCAGACTTACATCTGATAGGTCAGCCGACCGATCAGGAATTTTTCCTGCACAAACAAATTCTGTTTAAGTTTTCAGCTTGCTTAATTTCCATTTCCGACTTTAGATGCAATGTAAGTGAATTCCTGCAATTGATATCAGTTTTGTATTTCAATTTTGCAACTTCAAATTGTTATGTTAATTTTTTTCCTAGTTGTTAAGGTTCATTCTTGTAACACCTAGTTTAACTCTACTTAGTTGAGTCAATTCCATTTCGAACTTACTTCCATTCTTATTTGCAAAACAAAACCCCACTTTATCTCGAAAACCCAAATCATTTGACGACAAATAACTTTCAAGCTTAAGTCGAATACTCGCAACTAGTCCTGGAAAAATACAACCTGAGACCCCTATTCTACATATAATCTTGCTAGCACGGGTTTTTAGTTTTATAAATATCTAAATTTGAGTCTTACATCGTGACATCTATTCGAGACGACATCAAGGACCCAGCTTCACTCACCAGGATTTAGTGTCCAGCTTCACTCACTAGGACTTAGTCCAACCTAACTTCCCTTGCTAGGACCCGGCTTCACTCACCAGGATTTCTTCAATCAGAATCACTTCTTTGCTAGTCATCATAATCCTGACTAGACTTCCTCAATCTTTAGATAAATGTAATTCCAAACCTCAAGTCTAGTTTGGTTTGATCCCTTGGTCAAACTGACCAACCCTGGGATTTGGTTCACTCTGCCAAACATCAAATCTTGTTTAGCTAACCTTTTGTCAACCTGATCAAGCCTGGGTTTACCCTACCAAACATAAGATCTGTTTGGTTTAACCCATGATATCACTTTGACTATCCCTTATCTTTTCTAACATATATTACTAACTTAAGTATATTGTTAAACATCGAAACACTAAAGGAACACATCATTGATGTATCTTGCACCAACAATCTCCCCCTTTCTGATGTTTGACAATATCTTAAGTTAGATTGGGTCTAAGGGTTAAATCTAGGTTTAATCCTTGGGAGAAATCGAAAAAAATCTAACTTAAGCTCCTCTCTCACCCTTTGTCACACATCAAAAAATTATGAAAAAAATCTTGCACCAACAATGAGATTTTTGAAAAGAAATGTAACTTAAGCCTTTTTCCCTTTTTAAGACAATTTCTCTCCTCCTTTTGAAAAAACTTAGGATAATATTTTTTTTTGAAAGCATATATAATTTCTGAAAAAAAAATTCAAAACTCTACCCACTTTTTTGAAAAAAAAAAAACTAAGTACTTGTTTTATAAAGTATAAAAAAACACTAAGTACTCAAATTGCACCAACAATATGGAAAAATATATATGTAAAAGAAATTGAACTTCCCTACGTCTGGCATCAATCCTAGGAATCTTGTTGACCACAAGAAAATTCTTATGTGTCTTAGGGATTTTCCATAAATGTATATTTTAGAAAAATAATCACTTTCTTGATTTGGTTTCCAGTCTGAGAAGAAAAATAATCCTAGGAAATCTTGTTAACTACAAGAAAACTTTCCTAAGTGTCTTGGAAAATTTTCCAAACTCAAGATGAGATAAATTTTTAAAGACTTTGTTTAAAAGATGGAAAATTTTTCACAAAATATTTTTGAAGTCTGAGAATATTAAAAAAATATTTTTTAAAAGATAATGTTTTGAAAAGAGAATATTATGTTTTCAAGATGATTTTGAAAAGATAGTGTATGAAAACATAATAATTTTGAAAATTTTAATAATTCTTTTAATTTGACCACCCCCTAAACTTGACATAGTCCTAGGAAGCAAGCATGACTACAAGTGATCTTCCTCTGAGTCTTAGGGTTCGATTCAAACGAAAAGAATTATCTAATAATTTTTTAAAAAATCATCAGAAAATAGAATCAATTTCTTTTGAGTAGGACTCCCCCCTAAACCTAACACAATCATAGGAATCCTTGAAGATCATAAAGGATATTTCCTATGTGTCTTTAGAATTCATCCAAATCAAAAGAGCAATTAGCACATTTTTTAAATAAGTTTTGAAATAATATTATAGTTTTCAAGTAAATAATTTTTGAAAGATATTTTGAAGGATATAATAAGTTTTTAAATCATTTTTTGAAAATGTATTTTGAAATGATAATAATTTTTAAAGCATAAATCATTTTAAAAGATCTGAATTTTCCAAAAGAATAATGATAATAATTTTTAAGACCATTTTGAAATGATATAAGTTTTTGAAAACCATAATTTTAAAAAAAAATTAAAAAAACTCTCCCTAAACCTGACACCTTCTGGCTACCCTTGTTAACTACAAGGACCTCTACCTAAGTGACTTAAGGGACTTTAGTGTTGACCTAAGAGATTTGTGTCTAAGTGTGTAGGTCAAATAATTTTCGAAAAGATATATGATTTTTGAAAAACTATTTATAGTTAAGCAAGCATGAAATTCTTAAAAACATTATTATGTTTAATCAACTGTTTTGAGAATAGATTTTTAGGAACATAACCTAAAGATTTTGAAAACATTTTGAAAAATATTTGTCAATTAATTAGTCCTTAACACCTCACTCATTCTAAGTGTTAGAATACAAGCAAGCATGGTTGCCTTATGGGTGTATTGTGAGATGCTTGAATAATTTTTCTCAATTTAATTTATAGATTGCTTAACCTTGAGTTAGATTCAAATTTAATCAACTAGTAGCTTAAAAGAATTTTTCAATAATTGGCTTCCAAGTCTTGGTGAGGCACAGAGGCCTTCTTTGGTCGTAGCCTTATTGGATCATCAACCCTTTCCTTAGACAAAGCCTTTTAAAGAAAAAAAATTCTTTTAATTTACTTTTTGAAAAACTCTGATCTAACTAGTCTAGGATGTGGCGAGGTTGCTTCGGTTAGTTTCCTAACGTACTATCAGCTCGCCCCATCCTAGTACTAGGTTAGGCAAGTGTCAAACTGTCTGTTTTCCTATCTATCTATTCTAAGTTAAGCAGGAAAAGTAAACTAGCATGTATGACATGATAGATATATATAAGAAAAATAAGTGAATGCATGTACATTGCATTTATGCATGAGTCAATCAACTCAAAATATTTTAATTAAATTTCTAATAATGTATCAAATTCTCGATTTGATACATACCATGTGAACCCGCGAATATGTCAACCCACTTTAACATATTTGTTGTTATTTAGTTGGAGGTTTCAGTTGAGTAGAATTTTATTTAGTTTCATATTTGAAGGTAATTCATTGGAATTTTAGTTTGTGGATTGAATTTGAATTACGGATTGAATTGTTAAATAATTTAAGATTTTAAGTTAATTAAAAATAAGAGTTAATTAAAGTTTCAGTTGTTACAAGTTTAATTTATGTTGTAGAATTTGTCAAAGTTGAAATTATTGAGGATTAATTTAAGTTTGAAATGATTAATTAAAGTTGAAGTTATTTAAGAATTAATTAAGGTTTAATTATTTAAGAATTAATTAAAATTATTAAGACTTAAATTAAAATTAAATTTATTAAGAGTTAATTTGGGGTTAAATTGTTAAAGATTAATTAGATGTTAGATTATTAAGAATTAATTAGGATTAAATTATTAAGGATTAATTAGAGGTTAAATTATTAAGAATTAATTAGAATTAAATTGTTAAGGATTAATTAGAGGTTAAATTATTAAGAATTAATTAGGATTAAATTATTGTGAATTATTTATTAAAGTTGTTAAGAATTTTGTGTCTAGTTGCATCATTTCCATTAATTCAATAATTTTTTATTCATCTAATATTTCTTTTGAATTTATGTTTTTAATTTTGTTTAATACTTCTATTTTATTTGATTTCTTATAAGCCCTATTAAACATAGTTTTAATTCTATTAAATTCCTCTTCATCTTCAGTATCATATTCATCTTCATCCTCAGGGTTAAATTCAGAATTTAAAATTTCATTATTATCCTCACAATAGGTGGAATAATTTTCAGGGTTACTTATTAAGGTTGTAGCATTATATTCAAAATCAGTAAATTTAACTAAGGGTTGACTGTCATCCTTAACATTATCTTCAGAATCGGATTGTATATTAATTTCAGAGATATTAGGATTATCTTCAAAATTATTTGAATTATTATCAATTAAAGTTCTGTCATTATCTTCAGGAATATTAATTGGGTTTTATCAGAATTCTCAGAAAGATTATTAATGACAATTTCAGAATTATCCTCAAAATTATCAGAATTATTACTAATTAAGGTATTATTATCATCCTTAACATTATCAGAATTATTATTAATTTCAAAAATTTTAGTATTAATATTAAAGATTGAAGAATTTATATTCGTTATTTTAATATTATTCACATTTGATAAATTATCTTGTAATAAATTAAGTTGGTTATGCAAAAAATCTAATTTATCAGAAAAATTTCCAGTAATATCTAAATTATCAGTGTTCCGGAAAGAGTCGTCAGCGATGGCCAGGCTCCGAGGCTTCGCCCTTAGGATGGTGGCTGAGATGGGGAGGAACCTGGGGTCTGTGAAGTAAACACAAGCGTTAGGGGACACGCCGGCAGGGGTTCGGCGGAGTCCACTTCGACGCTTAAGTCAGTATTTGCGGGTAGGAAAGTTTGCAGAAAGAAAGGTAAGGTGCAGAGTTAAGAGAGCGTAACCCCTTTACCAAAGGGGTTGGACTACCTTTTATACTGATGGCTACAGGCTAGATGTGCCCCCTTATCTGATGTCGCATCTCCCGTACTTTAAGACACGTCCCCCCTTCATTCGGTGATCATGGGATATCCTTTGAAAAGGTCTGCGCCGTTATCATCCTCGGCTCGTTGCAAGACTCAGGGGTCGTGAAGACTTTTCCTGTCGAGAAGTGCTTATCCGTACCCCGAGGGGGGCCAGTATCCGCGGTCGGTTATTGTGGGGACTCCACCCCACCCCACCCCACCCCCCTAGGAGAGCTCAGGGCTTTCTCTTGTCATAGATCCCGAGGGGCTTTCGGGGCATAACCTCCCGGAGTGTTCCCGAGAGAGATCTCCCTCTGTCCTTCCCGGGCATGTCGCCCTCAGGAATTCCCGGGACCCGGGAAGGAGGGTTGTCCCGGCCTACCACTGGTGTACCAGGCAGCTTCTTCGTCCAAGCAGCTTCTTCATTCTTCATCCTGGCCAGGGCTCATTCAACCCTATCACAAGCCCCCCCCCCTTCAAGTATGATCGAAGAAAGTGTGGTTGACTGATCGGACTAGTGCAAAGATGAAGAAGCTGAGTTCTCACAAGCCTTCACCTTCAAGCCCTCCGCGGTTACAAGGGGCACTCGGATCTCATCCTTTCCGACCTGCATTCCTCGAAATTCCCTTTTGTTTCTTCCTCCTTTTCCAAAAAGGTTGCTCCGCTTCTCGAGGGCTTATGACGTGTCTATCTCTTGTTATAAAGGTGCATGGTCCCCTTTTCGAGGGTAACAGGTTGCCTGCTCAAATGCCTCATTGCTACGTGTTCTAACAGCCATCTCCACGAGTCCCTACAATCGTGTGCCGATATAGCTGGCTCGCGACCATCGACTGTCGAGGCGGTTTCTCGCTGTCCATGTGGCATTTTCCCAGTGCGCTCAGGCAGGCGGCTGCCGGGGGATAAGAGAGGGAAAGAGGCAGACGTTAGCCTCCACTTCTGCTTCGGCGACTAGGTGTACTTCTTCTTCCCCCTTGTAGAGCTTTTCGCTGTGAGCGAGTAGCTTGTCTTCTTCCTTTTTTTCTCTTGTTTTCGTCCTTAGGGATTATGGAAAGCTATCACGCGGAGTGGTATGAGTTCCTGTCCTCGAGAGTGCGACCTGAAGCCTTGTAGTCGGCCACCGAGGCCTATGGCGTCCCGACCGAAATGGCAATAGTCATCCATAAAGTGGGTCAGACGCCCGTGGAACCCCCTACCGGCATGCAGACCTTTTTCTTAGGGCAGATGGAGTTAGGGCTCCATTTCCCTATTCCTCCTTTTTTTCACGAACATAGCTTCTTATTTTGATATTCCTCTTCACCAGATGGCTCCCAACGCCTTCGCCCAAATGCAAGGAGCGTATATCATCTTTAAGCTTTTCAATCTTCCTCTGACCCCGCAAATTTTCCATTCTTTCTTCGTCCCATTAGGATCGAGAGGGGTCTTTAGTTTTGCTGCCCGCCCCGGCCATAGATTTCTAGGCGGATTTCCTTCCTCGCATAAGGGGTGGAAGGAGAAATTCTTCTTCATTTGATTGTCGTCACTACCTTTTAGCCCCCTGTGTTGGATAGTGGATTTTCTGACTCCTCCTCTCCTAGAAAGCTTTCTCAGTAGCCTGGTGTACCATCATGCTAGGGAGGTACTTTCGGGTATGGAATTTAGTGGCCCGGGACTGGTGCAGAGCGAAGAGCTTATGTATCGGGCGGGCCTTAGCCTTAAAGTAGCGCGGATCAGCCCTACCCTAGGTATGTTCGCCTTTTTATTGTTGGTGCAGGAAGCACCATATCGAACCTTGTTTTGATATCGGCAAAAGATTCAAAATTAAGTACTATTTGTGATCTAACGAAATTACTCAAGTGTGCAGGAATGTCCTAGTTAATCTAGGCACAAAGTCCTAGTGAAGGACTACTAGGCACCTAGCGAGGGCTGCTAGGAGTTGAAGACCTGGTGAAGGACTGCTAGGCACCTAGCAAAGGGCTGCTAGGAGTTGAAGGGCTGCTAGGAGTTGAAGACCTGGCGAAGGACTGCTAGGCACCAGGCGAAGGGCTGTTGGGAATCGAAGACCTGGCGAAGGGTTGCTAGGCACCTGACAAAGGGCTGCTGGGCAAAAGTCCAACCGGAGGAGCCGATTGGCAAAAGGTAAACTCTCCTGAGAGGAGTAGGTGAGGACGCGTTCCCCATCGAGGGAACAGTAGGCGTCGATTCGACCTAGGGTTCCATTTGGGAGACCCGAAGTCAGAACCAAGACAGCTAAGGTTATATAAACCTAACATTTCTTGCCTTGTTTGTGTTGGATCGATAGAATACGATAGAGAGGGGGTGAATATCATAAAACCATTTCGGATTATAAGATAGAGAATACACAGCGGAAATTAAAAGAACGAACGCGAACACAAGGTTTTTTATTTGGTTCGGAGTCGCGGTCAGCTCCTACTCCAAGGCCCACGGTCTTTGACCGTTTACTGCGGGCAATTCTATAATGTGCAAAGTTTTACAGAAAGTTGTACAGTAGTATTGCAGTAAAAACAAAAGTCTAACTCTTCGTTACCGATGCCCGGTGTGGATCGTTCTTCAGTGCGTAGGGTCGTCGTTGGCTCTAGGACCTTGACATCAGAAGTTTCCGGAGCAAAGCGCTTGAGCGAAGAGTATTGAGGCGTTGAAAAAATGTGTTCAGAAGCCTTGGGGGTCGAGCCCCTTTTATAGTGCACCTGGGGGCGCCCGGGATGCTAGGGGTGTCCTCCACGTGTCTCTCGATCCGCAAACCTTCATCCGAAACTTGGTCAGCCCTTATCCCTCCAGGATCGGGCTCGAGGTTTGACGGGGGCGCCCGAGACACAGAGGGCGCCCTGCTTGACTTGGTCTTGTTGGCTTCTCGGCTAACTTCAATCCAATTGCTTCATTGGCTTGGACCCAGGGCGCCCGAGGCATCCGGGGCGCCTGGGACCATGGGGGCACCCGGGAGCTTGGGGGTGTCTGGCCCAGTGAGCTTCCGAAGCGTTTTCTTGCTCAACTCATGATTGGCTTTGACCTTAGGCGCCCGAGACCTCCCGGGCGCCTGACCCAGCTGCTGCCCCTCTCCTTTGGGGCGTTCTGAGCTGCAGAAACTCGTTCCTTCGGTCCTGCATCTAGGGTTAGTACCAAACAAAACAAAGCAAGAATTTTAGTGAATTTTACAGTCGTAGCTGTCTTGGTTCTGACTTTAGGTCTCCTAAATGGAACCCTAGGTCGAACCGACACCTACTGTTCCCTCGACGGGGAACGCGTCCTCACCTACTCCTCTCAGGAGAATTTACCTGTTGCCAACCGGCTCCTCCGGTTGGACTTTTGCCCAGCAGTCCTTCGCCAAGTCTTCGTTACCAAGCAGTCCTTCGCCTGGTGCCTAGCAATCCATCGCCAGGTCTTCGCTACCAAGCAGTCCTTTGCCTGGTGCCTAGCAGTCCTTCGCTAGGTCTTAGACTCCTAGCAGCCCTTCGCTAGGTCTTAGACTCCTAGCAGCCCTTCGCTAGGTGTCCAGCCGTCCTTCGCCAGGTCTTAGGGTTTCGACGCCTAGCAGTCCTTCGCTAGGTGTCTAGCAGTCCTTCGCTAGGACTTCAATCTGCACACTCAAGTAACATATTAGATCACAAATAATACTTAACTTTTGAACCCTTTGTCATTATCAAAACCAAGGTTCGACTTGGGTGCTGTCTGCACCAACAATCTCCCCCGTTTTGATTTATGGCAACCCATTTCAAAAAGTTAAGTATAACAAACAGGTGAAATACTGGTTTAGTTTCCTCCCCCTGGAAGGAATCTCCCCCTAAGTTTTTCAAAGGTTCGTGGGGTTTGAAAATTTCTAAGTCTAAAAATGGAATTGATTTTTCAACACTTAGAACATTTTTCAAAAGAAGTTTTAGAAAACATTTTCCAAGAAAAATTTTGGCTGGGCACTTGGAAAATTTATACTTGCAAAAAAAATTTCAAGTCAATAGCTTAGTAGAAAATTTTCTAAACATCTTCTGAAGTTTTTATTACTAAAGGAATTTTTGAGTTAAAAAAAATTTCAATCTCTTTAATATTATAGAAACTTTTTACTTGGAAACTTTTCTATTTAAGATAAGTACTTAGAAAAAGTTTTGAACATAGCTTAAGTTTAAGTACTTAGAAACACTTTTGAAAACAACTTGGGTCAAGTACTTAAAGACAGTTTTGAAAGAAAACAGTTTTGAAGGCAACTTAGATTAAGTACTTTTTGAAGAAATGATAAAGTTTTGAAATTTTAAATTTTGAAAAAAAAAATTAATTTTCAAATCTTCTCTCCTTTTCAATCTCTCCCCCTTTTCCATATATCAAAAAACAAAGCAAAATAGCAAAAAAATTGCATTAGAATATAGCAAAAGAATAATGTGCTGTACTGAACCAATTCAAGGTATAAACTTGGACCAAATCAATTTGAATTATCTCGCTCGGATCCTGTCTAACCCAATTAGCTACTTACTAACTATTATAGACAATAGTTTTCGCTGGAGTTAGTCAAGTTAAGTGTTCTGTTCAAGTTAGATTTTCTAATCTTGACACTTAACCTAATTACTGTTTAATTTGTATTTAGTGCCCCAATTACTGTAGATGCACTGACTTAAAGCATCTTGAATTAAGGCAAAGACCTAAGCATCTCAACCCATTATAGGTTATCAGTCAAAAGTATCCTAAGGTGCTTGTGAGATGCTAGCTTCTAGATCTATAGGTACATGCAGTTCTAGGGTTAGGGCCTAGGCTATGTCCATTTGTGAAGAAAAACCCTAGTTTTCAATGGGGTAATTTTTTAAAAAAAAAAAGCTAAGTCGAAAAATTGTTTTTAAAATTGCAAAAAGAATTTTCAAACTAAGTAAAAACTGATTTTAAAATCAAGTAAAGCAGTTTAAAAAAAATATAAAAGTAGAGTAAATCTATTCTACCAAACATAACCCTAACTGCCTTCTTAGTGGGCTGAACTCAGACTCAGGTAGGGGTTTGGTGAATATGTCAGCTAAGTTAGATTTAGAGTCTACATGCTTAAGGATTATCTCACCCCTGGCTACATGATCTCTTACAAAGTGGTGTTTGACTTCTATATGTTTAGTTCTGGAGTGTTGGATTGGATTCTTAGTTAGGTTAATTGAGCTTATATTATCAATGTAGACCTGAGTTTGAGTGTAGTTAAGCTGGAAGTCGTTGAGAGTGTGCATCATCCATAACAACTGTGCTACACACTCTCCTAAAGCTATATACTCAGCTTCAGTTGTGGATAGAGCTACACAGTGTTGTTTTCTGCTGCACCAACTTACTAGACTATTTTCTAATAGTTGGCAGCTTCCACTTGTGCTCTTTCTATCTAATTTACAACCAGCGTAATCAGAATCCGAGTATCCTGACAAGTCAAAAGTTGAGGTCCTAAGATACCAAATCCCTACATTTAGGGTGCCCTTAACATATCTTAGTATTCTTTTTAGGGCTGCTAAGTGCGTTTCCTTAGCACAGGTTTGGTATCTAGCACACATTCCTACGGCAAAAAGGATATCAGGTCTGCTGGCTGTAAGGTACAGTAGACTTCCAATCATACTTCTATAGAGTTTAAGGTCTACTGGTTTACCATCAGGGTCACTATCTATTTTTACATTTGTGGCCATGGGGGTATTTATGCTTTTGTAGTTGTCCATTTTGAATTTCTTTATTAACTCCTTAGCATATTTAGATTGATGGACATAGTTTCCATCCCTAGTTTGTTTAATTTGTAACCCTAGAAAGAAATTGAGCTCACCAACTAAGCTCATTTCAAATTCATTTTCCATTATTTTAACAAATTCTTTTAGGAAATTCGAGTTGGTGGACCCAAAGATTATGTCATCGACGTAGATTTGGGCAATAAAGATTTCTTTTCCGAAGGTCTTAATAAATAGGGTTGAGTCAATTTGTCCTTGTTTAAATTCTTTAGAAATTAGGTAGGTTGATAAGCGTTCATACCAGGCCCTAGGTGCTTGTTTTAGTCCATAAAGTGCTTTAGTGAGTATGTAAACATGGTCAGGTCTTTCTAAGTCCTCAAAACCAGGGGGTTGTCCTACATAAACTTCTTCCTTAATAAATTCATTTAGAAAAGCTGACTTTACATCCATTTGATAGAGTTTAAATCCTTTATGGGATGCAAAGGCTAACAACATCCTAATGGACTCAAGTCTAGCTACTAGGGCATAGGTTTCGTCATAATCTAACCCTTCTACTTGACTGAACCCTTTTGCTACTAAGCGGGCTTTGTTTCTTACTATTTCTCCTTGATCATTTAGCTTGTTCCTAAAAATCCACTTAGTATCAATAATGGATTTGCCCTCAGGTTTAGGTGCTAGTTCCCAGACTTGGTTCCTCTCAAACTGGGCTAACTCTTCTTGCATTGCTATGATCCAATCAGGATCAGGTAAGGCTTCATCTATGGTCTTAGGTTCAATTTTTGAAATCATTGCAATCTGACTAAGGTTCCTCCTATAAGCGGACCTAGTTCTGACTCCTAAAGTTGGATCACCCACAATCTGATCAGTTGGGTGACTGAGTCTGGGTTTCTTAGTTTTTCTGGAACTTGGTTTAGCCTCAGGTCTGGCTGGTCAGTTTGGTTCAGTGATTGGTTCAACTACTTGGGTTGGTTCAATTGCTGGTTCAATTGTCACAATGGTTTGTTCAATATTTAGTTCATTTAGGGGTTCAATTAAAGGTTCAGTAGTATGTTCATTTTCTTCTTGATCAGTATTTGATGAATTAAGATCTGGATTATCAAATTTTGAGTTAATTTCTTCATCAAATATTAGATTTATTGTTTCTTCAATTTTCTTAGTTTGTTTATTATAAACCCTATAGGCTCTACTTGTTGTTGAATAACCTAAGAAGATGCCTGGGGTTGACTTAGACTGGAATTTACCTAGATAGTCCTTGGTGTTTAAGATATGGACTTTGCACCCAAAGACCCTTAGATAATGTAGGTTTGGAAGTCTATGGTAGTATAATTCATAGGGTGTTTTATTGTGTCATTTGTTAATTAGTGCCCTATTTTGGATGTAGCAAGCCGTACTATTTGCTTCTGCCCAATATTGGTTAGCTAGGTTAAATTCATTGAGCATAGCCCTAGCGGCTTTCTGTAGGGTTCTATTTTTCCTTTCAACTATCCCATTTTGCTGGGGGGTTCTAGGACACGAAAATTCATGTATATACCCATTTACCTTACAAAACTCCTCAAATCGTTGATTTTCAAACTCTCCCCCGTGGTCACTCCTAAGTCTTTTGATTTTGGTATCATTTTGATTTTCAATTAACTTACAAAAATCATTGAATAGGTTTAGGGTTT
Source organism: Boesenbergia rotunda (assembly GCA_024364735.1). Lineage (NCBI taxonomy): Eukaryota > Viridiplantae > Streptophyta > Magnoliopsida > Zingiberales > Zingiberaceae > Boesenbergia > Boesenbergia rotunda. The sequence continues at coordinate 777,378 of JAGFNQ010001125.1, forward strand.
CATCTTTGGTCTTTAGAAACCTAACCCAGGTAAACCTAGAGTAATCATCAACTATTACTAAGCAGTACCGATTTCCGCTTAGTGACTTGGCTCCATGTGAATCAAATAGGTCAAGGTGCAGGAGCTCAAGTGTGGTTTGAGTTAGATCAGACTGAATTAGTTTGTGATTAGACCTGGTTTGTTTACCTTGATTACATGATTTACATATTAAGTTTTCATGGTTCTTAATTTTAGGGATACCTTTAATTAGGCCAAGTTGGGTGATTTTTGAAATTATTCTCAAATTAGTGTGACCTAATATCCTATGCCAGAGGTTTGATTGTTCTAACTGAGTTAACATGCATTTAGGTACTAGTGGTAGGTTTATAGTGTAAACATTATTTTTCCTAGTGCCCTTAAGCATGATTTCTGAGTCTTGCAAGTTTCTAATCAGGCAGTTAGAGTTGGTAAAGGTAACTAGATAACCAGTATCACACAATTGACTTATGCTAAGCAAGTTAAATTTAAAATCTTCAACCAAAAGAACCTTCTTAATAACAAAGTCAGATTTTAGTTCAATGTTACCTGACCCAATCACCTTGAGTGTAGCATTGTTGCCAAATGCTACTGAGCCTAGATTTTTGAACTTGAGTTTGGTGAATTTCAATTTATCCCCAGTCATGTGTTTGGAGCACCCGCTATCCAACATCCATTGGTCCAAATCTTTATGTCCCTACACATAAAGAGTTTTGTTGATTTGGATCCAATTAGAATCAGGAATAGCCTAAATTGATTTTCACAACCTAGTCTGTCTCACCCAATCTAGAGTTGTCAATCACGTTAGCCTTAAGGGTTTTTTTGAGACAGGTTTTGGATAGATAGAATTATTTTGAAAAATCATGATTTATTTTGAAAAAGTTAAATTAATTTTGAAAACAATTGTTTTGAATTTATTTTGAAAAAGAGTGTTTGAATCTACAATTGACTGAAAATTTGTGTTAGATTTGAATTTGACAAAGAATAATTTGAATTTGAATTTCAAAAATTGGCGCAGTCCCTAAACTAACCATTCCTAAGTCTAAGCATGGTAATTGGCCCAATACTATGTTGTTCAAATTTCAGTTAATTGGTGCAGTCCTTAAACTAACCATTCCTAAGTCTAAGCATGGTAAATTACAGAAATTAAATAGACAAGCAATCATGCAAATTAAAACAAGAATAGAAATTTATCGAACTATGAATATTATTTTTAATTTGGCTCCCCATGGACTAAAGCCACGATAATGGTTCAGCAAGATGTGAATCTTGTCCTTGGGGATTCAATTCTGATTTGATCCAGTTTGTTTGTTCAGGCATAGTTTGGGTACCCATGCCTGAAATTTAGGTTTGGACTGATTCAGTACAGCATAGTATGATCTTTGTCTAGACTTGGTTCTATAGCCTAATCCGGATCGATTTAGAACCGACTTCTGTTTTCCAAGGATCATGTCAAAACCCTTGGAACCAGAAGTGAACCGTTCTAAGGCTGCTCTAAGGTCCTTGACTTGAGTTTTCAATGAGGAGTTCTCTTTCTCAAGTTTTTCAACTTGAGTAGGGGTTCCTTCTTGAACCTTCTCAGTTAAGGATCCAGAGTCAGCTCCCTCTTTCAGGAGTTTTACTTCCTGTTGGAGAGATTCGACTCGGATTTTGGCTTTCGCCAAGTCTCGAGAAAGATCGGCAATTAATTCGGTTAATTGATTTCTAGGAAACCCACTTACAGTGATTTCGCCATTCTCTGAAAACATGAGCATTCCGTCTTCCGGCTCCGATTCTGACTCGGTCTCAATTTCTTCTGAGGCAGTCAGAGCGAGCAGGTTCGACTGTGAGACCTCTTCTTCTTCTTCAGATGAGGATTCGTCCCACGTTGCCTAAAGGGCCTTCTTCTTTCTTATCTTCTTTGTTTCCTTCAGATTGGGGGATTCCGTCTTGTAATGACCCTTCTTTTTGCATTCACAACAAGTCACATTTGGTTTATTCTTTTCATTTGAAGGATCAGCTGGTTCTTCCTTTCTTCGGCTGGCTTTCCTTTTGTTGGTCTGGTTTTTTAGTTCCTTGTAGTAATCCCGGGATAGCCGAACCAGCTTAGGTCGATTTCCTTCGCTTTCTTCTGAGTCTGAGTCTGAATCAGACTCGGGTGCAGGTTGAGGTTTCTTCTTGGTCATCTTTCCAGTTTTACCTGCAACAAAAGCAATGCCTTTCTCGGCCAGATTGCAGTTAGTCTGTTCATGTAATTCGAGTTCTGAAAATAATTCATCTAGTTTAATTTTAGACAAATCCCTTGAAACTTTGTACGCATCTACCATAGATGCCCATAAAGTATTTCTAGGGAAGGCGTTAAGAGCATACCTGATCAGGTCACAGTTCTCTACCTTGTGACCGATGGTGTGTAGACCGTTCATCAGCTCCTGAATTCTGGCGTGGAGCTGAGCTGCAGATTCGCTATCGTTCATCTTGATGGTATATAGCTTGTTCAATAGAAGGTCCCTTTTGCTGATTCGGGTGTTGGAGGTTCCTTCGTGCAACTCAATTAGCTTACCCCAGAGTTCCTTTGCACTGTTGAATGGACCTACCCGGTTCAGCTCCTCTTTGGTTAGGCCGCATTGAAGTATTTGAGTTGCTTTGGCATCGGCTTCAATTTTCCTTTTTAGGGCGGTATCCCATTCAGTGTAGGATTGCGGCACTCCGTCAGCATTTTTAGGGATGTCCAGACCAGACTGGATTATTATCCACATGTCCACCTGAGTTTTCAGGTGGACTTCCATCCTACTCTTCCAGTAGGAGAAATCCTCCCCACTGAAGAGTGGTGGTCTGGCTGTACTAAAGCCCTCTTGCATGGCAATTTAGGAATTACTGAAAAGAAAGAGAGAGAAAAAAAAAGTCCCAAGACTTGGTCTTGGATTAGCAGTGCGGGAAGAGAAAAGAAAATTTTATCGAGTGGTGTTGCACCAACCTCGATTAACGAAATAAATTTGACTAAAAATGAAGAAAAAATCCAAAAAAAACTCTCAAATTGGTGGTTGCACCAAATTTGAGCTTCCCCGCTCTGATACCACTTGTTGGATCGATAGAATACGATAGAGGGGGGTGAATATCGTAAAACCGTTTCGGATTATAAGATAGAGAATACACAGCGGAATTTAAAACAACAAACGCGAACACAAGGTTTTTTACTTGGTTCGGAGTCGCGGTCGGCTCCTACTCCAAGGCCCACGGTCCTTGACCATTTATTGCGGGCAATTCTATAAGGCACAATGTTTTACAGAAAGTTGTACAGTAGTATTGCAGTAAAAACAAAAGTCTAACTCTTCGTTACCGACGTCCAGTGTGGATCGTTCTTCGGTGCGTAGGGTCATCGTCGGCGCTAGGACCTTGAGATCAGAAGTTTCCGGAGTAGAGCGCTTGAGCGAAGAGTATTGAGGCGTTGAAAAAATGTGTTCCGAAGCCTTGGGGGTCGAGCCCCTTTTATAGTGCACCTGGGAGCGCTCGGGACGCTGGGGGCGCCCTCCATGTGTCTCTTGATCCGCAAACCTTCATCCGGAACTCGGTCAGCCCTTATCCCTCCAGGATCGGGCTTGAGGTTTGACGGGGGCGCCCGGGACACAGAGGGCGCCCTGTTTGACTTGGTCTTGCTGGCTTCTCGCCTAACATCAATCCAATTGCTTCGTTGGTTTGGACCCAGGGCGCTCGAGGCATCCGGGGCGCCCGGGACCATGGGGGCACCCAGGAGCTTGGAGGTGCCAGGCCCAGTAAGCTTCCGAAGCGTTTTCTTGCTCAACTCATGTTTGGCTTTGACCTTGGGCGCCCGGGACCTCCCGGCCGCCTGACCCAGCTGCTGCCCCTCTCCTTTGGGGCGTTCTGAGCTGCAGAAACTCGTTCCTTCGGTCCTGCATCCAGGGTTAGTACCAAACAAAACAAAGCAAGAATGTTAGTGAATTTTACAGTCGTAGCTGTCTTGGTTCTGACTTTGGGTCTCCTAAATGGAACCCTAGGTCGAACCGACACCTACTGTTCCCTCGACGGGGAACGCGTCCTCACCTACTCCTCTCAGGAGAATTTACCTGTGCCAACCGGCTCTTCTGGTTGGACTTTTGCCCAGCAGTCCTTCGCCCGGTCTTCATTACCAAGCAGTCCTTCGCCTGGTGCCTAGCAATCCTTCGCCAGGTCTTCGGTACCAAGAAGTCCTTCGTCTGGTGCCTAGCAGTCCTTCGCTAGGTCTTAGACTCCTAGCAGCCCTTCGCTAGGTGCCCAGCCGTCCTTCGCCTGGTCTTAGGGTTTCGATGCCTAGTAGTCCTTCGCTAGGTGCCTAGCAGTCCTTCGCTAGGACTTCAATCTGCACACTCAAGTAACATATTAGATCACAAATAATACTTAACTTTTGAACCCTTTACCATTATCAAAACCAAGGTTCGACTTGGGTGCTGTCTGCACCAACAGTTTGTTGTGGAACTAACCTTGGATGCAGGGACCAAAGGAACATGTTTCTGCAGCTCAGAACGCCCCAAAGGAGAGGGGCAGCAGCTGAGCTAGGCGCCCGGGAGGTCCCGGGCGCCCAAGGTCAAAGCCAAACAACCAATTGAGCAAGAATTGCTTCGGAAGCTTACTGGGACAGGCGCCCTCAAGCTCCCGGGCGCCCTGATGGTCACGGGCGCCCCGGATGCCTCGGGCGCCCTGAGTCCAAGCAAAGAAATAAACTGAAGCAAAAAATCAACCATGAAGCCTGTTGACCAAGTCAAGCAGGGCGCCCTCAGTGTCCCGGACGCCCCCGTCAGCTCCGAGCCCAATCCTCGAGGGATAAGGGCTGACCGAGTTTCGGATAGGGGTTTGTGGATCCAGAGGCACGTGGAGGGCGCCCCCAACGTCCAGGGCGCCCCCAGGTGCACTATAAAAGGGGCTCGACCCCCAAGGCTTCAACACACAACTCTCGAATGCATCAACGCTCTTCGCTCAAGCGCACCACTCCGGAAACTCCCAATCTCGAGATTCTAGCGCCGACGACGACCCTCTGCTCCGAAGCACGATCCACACCGGCCGTCGGTAACGAAGAGTAAACTTGTCCTTTTTACTGCACTATTATTGTGCAAATCTTTGTAAAACTTTGCGCATTATAGAATTGCCCGCAGTAAACGGTCAAAGACCGTGGGCCTTGGAGTTGGAGCCGACCGCGACTCCGAACCAAGTAAAAATCCTTGCGTTCTGTGTGTTTGTTTTAATTTCCGCTGCGTATTCTCTTAACTTCTAATCCGAAACGTTTTCATGATATTCACCCCCCCCCCCCTCTATCGTGTTTTCTCGATCCAACATTTATCCCATGCACATTGGTTCTGACTAATGCTCTCTCTGTTTTGGCTTCTGGAGGAGAAGTCATGTTTGCCAAGGCGATGAGCCGGCTCATCAAGTGGGAGGAGGCCAACAAGGAGGCACTGAACCCTCCTCCAGTAACTTCCGACGCTCCCCCAGCTCCCCCGAGTCCCTTGAGGGGCCTACTGTCTCGCCCCATGGGGTCGCCTCACCCAAGAGGGTCGAGGTTACTGTTACATCCCCGCTGACCGGAGGCCAAGGTCCTCAGGCTGATTGAGTGGTGGATCCTCCTTCTGAGGGTGACTCCTCTTCGAGAGCAGTCCGCCTTGACAGGGTGGATAAGGGGTCTCTTTCTTTAGATACTCCTTCGGCTACCCAGTCCTTCGGTTGGCAGAAACGGCAGCTCCCCAAGGGCTTGGGCCCTTCCTGGAAAAAGCAACGGCTTGTACGTCCCCCCTCTACCCTCGGTGCCCGAGGAGACAACGCCATCCTCCGAGGGAGTCACTACTGTAGAGGCCCCGCTGGTCTTCGTTCTGGAGGCAGCTATCCCCGTGCCCCCCTCCATCTCCCTTGACCAAGCTCCCTCTTCCCCGGGTAAGGAGATGTTGCGTACTCAATACCGAATGAAACTAGATCGACTGAGGGAGAGGTTGGATGCAGCGTTGGAGGCCTCGATGTAGTCTGCCCCCTCGGTGCAATTAGAGGAGACTCCACCCGAGGGGATTTTGTCGGAGGGGCCTTCTAGTTCTGAAGAGGGCACTTCCGACCCCTCCAATTTGCCACCCGAGGCATCCGATGTCCAACGTCTTCCTCTACGGCCGAGTCCACAGCCGCCTGAGGGGCGAGGCGACATCCCCCGCACCCTCGGAGGGATAGTCATGCAAGCCTTGGCTGGACCACTCGCCAGTCTTCGGGAGACGCTCTTGAAGGTGTGAATTGCTGTTACATTGGGTGTTCTTCCGTCTGTCTGATGACCTTTCGGTGTGATGGCAGGCAGCTCAGAATTGCATAGTAATTGGCTGGGGCTTATATTCCGGGCCCCAAGTGGAGGCCCTGCTCCATCGTGCCTTGCAGGCGGAAGCGGCAGTGGATCAGGAGCACCAGTCGGGTGTGATGCAGGCAAGTGTCAGCAGAGCTCTTCACGAGGAAGTCGAGCACCTGTGAAAGCTCTTGCAAGACTAGGAGCAGGTTCTCCGGAATTCCCAGCATAGAGAATACCTAACGTCAGAGAAGGCTGTGTCAACTACCAAGGACCTTCTCCAGGTGACGCAGGAGAGAGATCAGCTTCATGTGAGAGAGAAGCAATTAGCAGCCCAAATGGAGTCGAGCCTCCTCTTGGCCACCGACCGCGCCTTTGTCCTGAAGGATGATCTGATTCAGGCTCGGTCGGACGAGTGGGTCACCTCATAGAGGCTTAGGGAGGCTTTATCCGAGCAATTGAAGATGGCTGCTGAGTTGGCCTGGCTAAGGCATTCTTACAAAGCTGCCGAGGCCGAGCTCCTAACCCTTCGGGCGGCCAAAGCTTCCGATTCTAAGGAGGCCGAGCTGGGCTTCAAAGCAAGGTTCCTGGAGTCGGAGGAGTTCCGCACCATTATAGCTGGCCAGGTGATGGAACGCTTATAGCAGGGCTTCCATGGGGCCATCGATAAGCTAAAGAAGGAGCAGCTCCTACCTTCTGACGCTGACCCGAGGTTGTAGATGCCCTCTGAGCTAAGTATAGGTCTACTCTCAAGGCCTTGCGCGGCCCGATGTTTGCCTGAGAGACAAGTCCGGTTGTATTGATTTTGACTTAATGTAATCATTTTCCTTGCATATGCACCCTTGCGAGATATGAATTCGTACTTAAGCAACCGTCGATTGTCTTCGAGGTTGATTCTGATGTTTGTTAATTCTTTAAGTCATTCCCTCGTACCCCGCATTTACATCTGCGGTGGGTCCTCACCAATTTTTTCCTGTTGAAGTGAGCGGATAGTTTTCGAACCATCCTCTCCGTATTATCCGCGATCTCATTGATTAGACTCAGTAAGAGTCACGGGTTCCTAGGTGTAGCATGGGTGCACTAGTTGAAACGATGTTTCAGCACCTACTGGCGTGGTTGCATCCTCCCTGCATTAACTGCCTGGATAGGCAACCATCCCCATAAATAGGGGGAGGAGGGTGTTGCATCTCCTCCATCTCTTCCGCTTGCTTGCTTTTTTCCTCCTCGTTGGTATCCTCCATGCCCAACCCTAGAGATACCGTAGTGATCTTGGCTGAGGGACCTGACAGGGGTAGAGGCCTTTGTGTCACCCCCTTTGCTGGGGAGCATGGTGGAGATGATGCCCCGGGTCTCTCTGAAGATCCTGGAAGATGCAGGACTCCTGCGTTATCTGAAGAGTTCCGGAAAGACCATACACAACCCTCCAAAGAGCATGGAGGAGATGACGTATCCTGATGGTTGCCTCCTGCGTCAGCAAACGTCATCCTCTTCCGGATCCTTGTTTTCCCCAAGTTTTGGGTGGAGGATGGCGTTTTGTGGCATACGTCATCACGAAGAGGGGAAGGGTTGCAACCGCTGGCTTATCTCTTTCTTCTTTTCGTTGAGAAGCTGCGATTGTTGTTCCCCTTCTCTTGTTAAGGCAATTCTTCTTTGCATCTTTACATGCTCCGGAAAGAAATTGTAGTTGCTGCTCGCCCTCCTCTTTTTTCTACCTCTTTATGAAAAAGAGAGAGGGTGTCCAGATGGGATCGAGCTACTCATGTGTTACTTCAAGCATCCATCTTCATCCTTGACTACTAGGAGGGAGTACCCGAGCTACTCATGTGTTACCTCAGGCATCCATCTTCGTCCCCGACTACTTGGAGGGAGTACCCGAGCTACTCATGTGTTACCTTAGGCATCCATCTTCGTCCCCAACTACTTGGAGGGAGTACCCGAGCTACTCATGTGTTACCTCAAGCATCCAGCTTCGTCAGCTATCCGAAGATGACTTCAAGCCCTTTTTTTTTAGATACTCGGTGTGTATCTTAGTAACTTCCCGAGATGTGTATCTTCATGTATCTCTTTATGTCAATAAAATAAATGATTCCTTCCAGTACCTTTTATGTGTGTATAACTCTCGTAGTTGGGTACGCCATATTATCTATGCTTCTGGACTGGGTTAGCTTTTATGTGTGTATAACTCCCGTAGTTGGGTACGCCATATTATCTATGCTTCTGAACTGGTTACGTCTCCCGTGTGGCAGAGTAGTAGAGTTTAGGGTTACTTGGTCGGGCGCATACGTCCCAAACCAAGCCTAAGTACACCGGGCGTCGGCTATACCGCCGGGTATTAGGGCTTTTGATTACTTGGCCGGGCGCGTAGGTCCCGAACCAAGCCTAGGCACCCCGGGCGTCGGTTGTACCGTAGGGTATTAGGGTTTTAGATTACTTGGTCGGGCGCGTAGGTCCCAAACCAAGCCTAAGTACCCCGGGCGTCAGCTGTACCGTAGGGTATTAGGGTTTTGGATTACTTGGTCAGGCGCGTAGGTCCCAAACCAAGCCTAAGTACCCCGGGTGTCGGCTGTACGGCAAGGTATTAGGGTTTTAGATTTCTTGGTCGGGCACGTAGGTCCCAAACCAAGCCTAAGTACCCCGGACGTCAGCTGTACCGCAAGGTGTTAGGGTTTTGGATTACTTGACCGGGCGCGTAGGTCCCAAACCAAGCCTAAGTACCCCGGGCGTCAACTGTACCGCAGGGTATTAGGGTTTTGGATTACGTGGTCGGGCGCGTAGTGTAACGCCCGCTTTTTTTTTTCCCTAAGCGGCGTTACACTAAACATACATGTGCATATGTAACATCTTAATGCAGCGGAATAACTAGTACTTAAATCATATACACATGTCTGGGTTATCATTCATGGACATGGTGACATTATACTTAACATATTACTAGCATACCTAGCATCATGACATCAACTTTCCATAACTTATTCATAAGCATTTCAGGTAACATATTATCAGCATGCATAGCATCATGATATCAACTTTCCATGACTTATTCATAAGTATTTCAGGTAGCAAGTAATTTATCCATAACTTCACAAATAGTAGGTTGTTTCTTAGGCATAATTATCATAAGTCGAGCATAACCCAAAGTAAGCATTGTCAGATCATAAAACTTGCAATAAGTGAAATGAGAGGGTTTCTTGGCCATGTCACTACTACACATCCATGTTCTAGCCTCTCCTGCTGCTTCCCTTAGAAATCTCTTGCTTGATCTGCGGTATAAGAAAATAAGACTATAAGCACGGAGGCTTAGTAAAACCCTTTTCCTACTCACAAAATCCATACGTCGTATAAACATGAACATAATGCTTCAATCCTACATATCATAGCATACTTCTTATCATGACATCTACACAATCACGCATCATCGTTTTAGCATAAACATAAATGAAATCATGGCATCCGAATTTAGCATGTACATAGTTATCGTGGCATCATACTTAAGCATGAACATAAACTTAATCCTGGCATCATAATCAACATGAACATAATCCTAATCATGGCATCATAATTAACATGAACGTAAACATAATCATGGCATCATAATTAACATGAACATATAAACATAATCATGGCATTCTAGTTAACATGAACAATAAACATAATCATGGCATTCTGATTAACATGAACAATAAACATAATCATAATCATGGCATCCTAATTAACATGAACATATAAACATAATCATGGCATCATAATTAACATGAACAATAAACATAATCATAATCATGGCATTCTAATTAACATGAACATATAAACATAATCATGGCATTCTAATTAACATGAACAATAAACATAATCTTGGCATCATAATTAACATGAACAATAAACATAATCATAATCATGGCATTCTAATTAACATGAACAATAAACATAATCTTGGCATCATAATTAACATGAACAATAAACATAATCATAATCATGGCATCATAATTAACATGAACATATAAACATAATCATGGCATCATAATTAACATGAACATACTTTGCATTATCATACTTTTCATAAACATACTTTTCATAAACATAATGCATAACATGGATGGATGCATGGGCAAATGCATATATCATAAGGATGCTTAGTTTAAAATCATACTTTTCATTACTTAAACATAATCATAACATTCATTGGGGCACTGGCTTGTACCACATTCATTCATCATATGCGCGCATCCCTAAGTAAATACGAGGTAGCTAATCTCGACCTACTAGGGTAAGGACAGCTTCATCGGTAGTCCCGAACCGTAAGGACAGCTTCATCGGTAGTCCCGAATCGTGGACAGGTTCATCGGTAGTCCAGAACCGTGGACCTTATTCAGGTCCGGTACAAGCCCATTCTTAAAATAAAATACTTTCACATGCTTCTTCATTCACAACCATACATAGCATATTCATTCATTCTTAATGCTTAACATCATCATTATGCCTTGAAGGCATGAACCTCCTTTCGTTCATCATTCTCATTCCATATCACCATTAGGCCTTGAAGGCATGAACTTTAACTTCATTCATCATTTCATCCATAAACAGGGCATGCATACATATCATTCATAAATCATGGCATACATTCATATTATTCATAAATCATGGCAAGCATACATATCATTCCTAAATCATAGCACACCTACATAATTAGCATCTTAATTCATAAAAACATGCATGGTCATGGTACATGGAAAAACATACCTAGGTCCTTTCATACATGATACATTTCCTTGGGTTCATGGCACATGTCTAAATATTTATGAATCATCATTACAAGTGACCTAACATATAATTCTTGACACATAATCTAGGGTTTTCATTGACATAAAATTCTTCCAACATACTTAAGCATATACATACATCATAGTACCCTATAAACATGCATTCTTGTGGTCTTACCCCACTCCAAACCCTAGGTTATGGTCTTGGCCGAAAACCCTAGGAAACCCTAGGTCCATGGAACAATTCATATAGGTCACAAATAACATCCCATACAACATAAAATGCTATAGGAAACCTTTGATCCCATAGCTAAAGCCAACCCTAATCCCTTAGCCTTACATTAGCCCTTGGCTGAAACCTAAAGGCTCATGAAATTCATAGAGAAATTATTATAAAACCCAATCACTATCCATCATGTCATAGGGGAAACAAATTAAACATGTTGAAGGGTTAGATCAAGTTCCATCCATAATTTAGGGGTCTTGGCCGAAACTTGTAGGAGCCATCAAGCATGTAAAAATTCACATTAATCACTACTAACATCACTTACATCATAAGGAGACATAAGAACCATCATTAGAGAGTTAAAACTAGTCCTAGCCCTAGAAACATGAAAGGGCCGAAACCCTAAGTCCCCTTTTCATGGATTTTTCAACTTGGATCTCAAACAAGATGCTTAGATCATGACCATATCAAGAAAAACCATTACACCACAGGTGAGGGGGTCTTACCTTGGGTTATCTTGGTTTTTAGACCTTAAAAATGGAAGATGATGAAGACCTTGTTGTCCCTCGATCACCCTTAACCCTTGTAGCCTTGTAGATGACCCTTAGCTCTTGAAGATTGAGCCCTCTTGTGAAGTTTTCCAAAGGAAAACCTTCCTTGGAGTTTCGGCTAGGGTGAGGGAGGAGGAAGAAGAAAGGTGGAATTGATGGAAGGAAGAAAGTAACCCCCAAGCCCCCTTTTTATAGCACATTAAGGAGGGCAAGTGAAGAGTCATGGTGGATGACCATTCATTTTCCCTAAGCCTTAACCACAATCCACTTCATTTCCTCATAGCACTCCCTTGCTAGGTGAATTGGTTAGAGCATGCATGGTTATACAAGAGGTCCAAGGTTCAATCCTTGGTGCATGCACTAATTTTTTTGTATTTTATTTTTATTTTATTCCCTATTATTTCGAAAATCCCAAAAATTCCCCCATAATTATGTTGATATTTCTCATTAAAACCTCTTTATATTTATATCAATTTTTTCCTAAAATTCACCAATAATTATGGTACTAGGAAGCCCATATAAAGCCCATTAGTGCTTATTTTCCCCAATTTAAATGAGAAAATATGGATTTCTAGGCTAAAATTCGTATTAATATTTCTAGGTCCCTCGGAAAATTATCTAGTCATGCTCAATATTTTAAAGAAAATATTATGAGAATTTTCCGGGTCGTTACACGTAGGTCCCAAACCAAGCATAAGTACCCCGGGCGTGGGTTGTACCGCAGGGTATTAGGGTTTTAGATTTTTTGGCCCAGCGCGTAGGTCCCAAACCAAACCTAAGTACACCAGGCATCGGCTGCACCGCAGGGTATTAGGGTTTTAGATTACTTGGCCTGGCGCGTAGGTCCCAAATCAAGCCTAAGTACCCCAGGCGTCGGTTGTACCGTAGGGTATTAGGGTTTTGGATTACTTGGTCGGGCGCGTAGGTCCCAAACCAAGCCTAAGTACCTCGGGCGTCGGCTGTACCGCAGGGTATTAGTGTTTTGGATTACTTGGCCGGGCGTGTAGGTCCCAAACCAAGCCTAAGTACCCCGGACGTCGGCTGTACCGCAGGGTATTAGGGTTTTAGATTACTTGGTCGGGCGCGTAGGTCCCAAACCAAGCCTAAGTACCCCGGGCATCGGATGTACCGCAGGGTATTAGGGTTTTGGATTACTTGGTTGGGCGCATAGGTCCCAAACCAAGCCTAAGTACCCCGAGCGTTGGCTGTACCGCAGGGTCTTAGGGTTTTGGATTACTTGGTCGGGCGCGTAGGTCCCAAACCAAGCCTAAGTACCCCGGGCGTCGGCTGTACCGCAGGGTCTTAGGGTTTTTTATTACCATAGTAGTGCATAGTCATTTTGAAAGAAGCACCTCCTTTTATTACTCGATTCTGCTGCGGAAGCACAGAGAGACACAAATAGACGTTCTAAATAAATTGTAAATTGTACCGAGACAAGAAGGACCTGAGACCTCAGCCAGACCGAGACCTCTTGAGTTTCTTTATTTTCCTTCAGCAGCTACTCCTCCAGGACTCGTGGGTTCTTCCGAGATTCGGACCTGACCTCTCTGCTGTAGCACCTACCAGACACTAGCTGATCCCCTCTGACTTCCACCACTCGATCGCCCACTGGCAACATAATCTTCTGGTGGTATACAGAGACCACCGCCTGGAAAGTGATGAGCGCTGGTCAGCCCAGGATGGCATTATAGGAGGAGGGTACGTCCATGATAAAGAAGGGAGTCCTTCGAGTTCTCTTGAGCCTATCGCTGCCCAATGAGAGTGACAAGGTGATTTGCCCCAACAGTTGTACTCGATACCCCGTGATGCCAAACAGGGGGGTCGAGAAGGAGAGCAGGTCACCCTCATCTATCTGCATTTGCTCCCAAGCCGCCTTGTACAAAATGTTCATGGAACTCCCCGTGTCTACGAAGATGCGCTTCACCTCATAATTGGCAATGCGGGCCACAATCACGATGGCGTCCTCATGGGGAGCTTCCACTTCTTCGAGGTCGGATGGCCCAAACGAGATGATAGGGCTTGGCGCCTGACTTCGGCTTGTCCCAATGAAGTAGTTTTTCAACCGCCGGGTATAAGACATCCTAGCACGGTTATAGTCCCCTCCAGTAGGTCCTCCAGAGATAACCCGTACATGGCCCAAAGGAGGGCCCCTTATAGGGGCTTTGCCCTTTTGGGGATCCCTCTCTGCAGAGGGGGATCTTCGGGGTGTGGGCCCCCGACATCTAAATCTCGATCGTGATCAGGACCGAGGTCGGACCTCGTTCTCCCCCGCGAGTCATCGTCGAGGGGAAAAGCTTCGCCTTGGTGACCTTCGGTGATACCCCGACTTGTTCCATTTTCTTCGAGGTTTGATGTCTGATTCCTCACTAAACTTCTTCTTCAAAGCATGACACTCCTCAATGGAGTGCGTCAAACTACCATGATAATTGTAGTATTTCAGCAATGACTCTGGTTGCTCGGTGTCTACCGTCTCCACCAGTCGACGCCTGCCCGTCCATTGATCCCTCCCAGGCAGAAGGTCTTTTCCCCGCACCGGAGCCGGGGGCTCCCTTCTGTCCGACCAGGGGGTTGTCGGAGGAGGGGCTCCGACTGGATCCTTGCTCAGGCGTACTGCACCTCCTCTACATTGACATGCTTAACAGAGCGTCCCAGCAAATCATCAAAGCTGGCAGGGGCTTCCTCACCAAGGACCGAAAGAAGTCCCCTTCAGCAAGCCCTTGGGTGCAAGCGCTGATGAGTATCTCTGAGGTCGTGCTGGGTACGTCCTACGCTATCCGATTTAACCTCTGTATGTACTCCTTGAGCGGCTCCTTAGGCTTCTGCATCAGAGCGAACAGGTTGAGCGATGTCTTCTGGTAGCGACGGCTGCTCGCGAAATGATAGAGAAAGGTTGTCTTGAACTCTGCGAAGGAGTTGATGGAACCCTGTGGCAGCCTCTAGAACCACCGTTGAGCTGCTCCAGACAAAGTGTTCAAGAACACTCGGCACTTCACCCTGTCAGTATACTGATGCAAGAGCGCCGCATTCTCAAATTTACAGACGTGATCCTCCAGATCCGTCATCCCATCATACTCAGGGATCCCAAGCCCACGGAACTGCTTCGGCATGGGGTCCTCGACAATCTTGGACGAGAAGGGGGTAGAGGGAGTCTTCTGAGAGGTCTTGGGTCCATCCCTCTTCCCTGGTCCCTCTTCATGTCTCTGAGCACTGGAGGCCACCGAGTGGGCCTTCTCTATGTCTCCAGGGGATTCTCTTTGAGGACCCTGGGCTGCTCCGTGATGTCGCCCCACCGGGGTGACGGATCTTCGGGAATACGAGGCGGAGACTCTAGGGATCTCCTCCCTCGCTGGACCCCTTGGTTGCGGGGCATCCTGTTCGACTTGGTGCTACTCCAGAGCTTCCTTAATGGCGCTAGCCACTAGACGGTCAACTTCCTCTCTTGTGAGGGTAAGAGGTTGTCCCTCCGATCCTGCCATCGGTGCTCCTTCAGGTGCTTTGTTAGTTTCCCATAGACGGCGGCAAATTTGTTCCGGAAAGAGTCGTCAGGGATGGCGAGGCTTCGCCCTTAGGATGGTGGCTGAGATGGGGAGGAACCTGGGATCTGCGAAGTTAACACAAGCGTTAGGGGACACGCCGGCAGGGGTCCGGCGGAGTCCACTCCGACACTTAAGTCAGTATTTGCGGGAAGGAAAGTTTGCAGAAAGAAAAGTAAGGTGCAGAGTTAAGAGAGCATAACCCTTTTACCAGAGGGGTTGGACTACCTTTTATACCGATGGCCACAGGCTAGATGTGCCCCGTTATCTGATGCCACATCTCCCATACTTTAAGACACGTCCCCCCTGTTGGTGCAAGAAGCACCTAAGTCAAACCTGAGTTTTGATAATGACAAAGGGTTCAAGAGTTAAGATGTTATTGTTGTCTAATGTGTTTACTAAGTGTGCAGGAAGAAGTCCTAGGTACACTAGGCAAGAAGTCCTGGCAAAGGGCTGGGCAAAGAAGACCTGGTCAAGGGGTTGGGCACTGAACACCTGCTCGGAAGGTGGGCACGAAGTCCTGGCAAGGGGCTGGGCACCGAAGACCTGCTCGGAAGGTGGGCACGAAGTCCTGGTCGAGGACTGGGTACGAAGACCTGGTCAGGTGGATAGGGCAAAAGTCCAACCGGAGGAGCCGGTAGGCAAAAGGTAAACTCTCCTGAGAGGAGTAGGTGAGGACGCGTTCTCCGTCGAGGGAACAGTAGGCGTCGGTTCAACCTAGGGTTCCTTTGGGAGACCCAAAGTCATAACCAAGACAGCTATGGCTGTAAATATTAACTAATATTCTTGCTTTGGTTGTTTTGGAACTAACCTTGGATGCAGGGACCGAAGGAGTGTGTTTCTGCAGCTCAGAACGCCCCAAAGGAGAGGGGCAGGCAACTGGGCTAGGCGCCCGGGAGGTCCCAAGCGCCCAAGGTCAAAGCCAAACAAGCAAAGAAGCAAGAATCGCTTCGAAACCATACTGGGCTAGGCGCACGGGAGGTCCCGGGCGCCCAAGGTCAAAGCCAAAGAGGTAGTCGAAGCAAAATCAGCCACGAAGCCAGCGGACTAAGTCAAGCTGGGCGCCCAGGAGGTCCCGGGCGCCCCAGTCAGCTCCACAGGGCGATTCGAAGGGGATAAGCACTGACCGAGCTGCGGATGAAGTTTCTCCGATCTGAAGGCACATGTCAGGCGCCCCCAGGAGCACTATAAAAGGGGCTTGACCCCAAGGCTTCAAATACACAACTTTCTAATGCCTCTAAGCTTTTCGTTCAAGCGTTCAGCTCTGGCAAACTCCGATCTCGACATTCCAGCGCCGACGACAACCCTCTGCTCCAAAGTACGATCCACATCAGGGCGTCGGTAACGAAAAGTGTAATTCCTATATTTACTGCAATAAAAGTGTATTAAAATCTGTAAACCTTTGCGCGATTATAAAATTGCCCGCAGTAAACGGTCAAGGACCGTGGGCCTTGGAGTAGGAGCCGACCGCGTCTCCGAACCAAGTAAAAGACTTATGTTCTTTGTGTGATTGTTGTGTTTTCTGTTGCATTTTCTCTTTCCTTAATCCGAAAAAGATTTTAACGATATTCACCCCCCCTCTCTATCATTTTTCTCGATCCAACAAGTGGTATCAGAGCGGGGTAGCTCAAATTTGGTGCAACCACCAATTTGGGAGTTTTCCAGATTTTTACGAAGTTTTTTTTCTTTTTCAATCAAATTTTTATTGTTAATCGAGGTTAGTGCAACACCACTCGATCGTTTCATTTTAACTATTTTAATCCCGCACTACTAATCCAAGACAAAGTCTTGGGGCAGTTCTTGTTTTTTTTTTGTTATCTTAGTGATTTCTAAATGGCCATGCAAGAGGGTTTCAGTACAGCCAGACCACCACTCTTCAGTGGGGAGGACCGCTCCTACTGGAAGAGTCGGATGGAAGTTCACCTGAAAACTCAGGTGGACATGTGGATCATAAACCAATCTGGTCTGGAAATCCCGAAAAATGCTGAAGGAGTGGCACAACCTTACACCGAATGGGACGCTTCGCTGAAAAAGAAAATCGAGGCTGATGCTAAAGCGACCCAGGCACTCCAATGCGGTCTAACAAAGAAGAGCTGAATCGGGTGGGACCATTCAACAGTGCAAAGGAACTCTGGGGTAAGTTAATTGAATTGCACGAAGGTACCTCCGACACCCGAATCAGCAAGAGGGACCTACTGCTAAAGAAACTGTACACCATCAAAATGAACGACGGCAAATCAGCAGCCCAGCTCCACGCTAGAATCCAGGAGTTGATGAACGGTCTACATACATCGGTCACAAGGTAGAAAATCGTGACCTGATTAGGTATACCCTTAACGCTTTCTCGAGAAATACTTTGTGGGCATCTATGGTAGATGCGTACAAAGTTTCAAGGGATCTTTCCAAAATTAAGTTAGACGAGTTATTTTCTGAACTTGAATTACATGAGCAGACTAACTGCACCTTAGCCAAGAAAGGCATTGCTTTTGTTGCAGGCAAAATAGGAAAGGTGGTCAAGAAGAAGCCTCAACCTGCACCCGAGTCTGACTCGGACTCAGACTCAGAAGACAGCGAAGGGGATCGATCCAAGCTTGTTCGGCTAGCCCGGGACTACTACAAAGAATTGAAGAATCAGACCAACAGAAGAAAAGCCAGCCGAAAGAAGGAGGATCCGGCTGAACCATCTAAGAACAAATCAAGTTTGACCTGCTTCGAATGCAACAAGAAGGGACACTTCAAATCGGAGTGCCCTAATCTAAAAGAAGCCAAGAAGACAAGATGGAAGAAGGCCCTTCAAGCAACGTGGGACGAGTCTTCATCCGAAGAAGAAGAAGAGGCCCCACAATCGAACCTGCTCGCCCTCACTACTTCGGAAGAAATTGACATCGGATCAGAAACGGAACCGGACGACGAAAAGCTCACCATTTCGGAAGACGGTAAAATAACTGTAAGTGGTTATTCAAAAGCTGAATTAGCTAAATTAATTGCATACCTATCTAGTAACTTGGCGAAAGCCAAAATTCGAGTTGAGTCTCTCTGACAGGAAGTAAAACTCCTGAAAGAGGGCGCTGACTCTAGATCCTTAACTGAGAAAGTTCAAGAAGGAACATCTACTCAAGTTGAAAAACTTGAGAAAGAAAACTCCTCCTTGAAAACTCAAGTCAAGGACCTTAGAGCAGCTTTGGAACGATTCACTTCGGGTTCCAAGGGTCTTGATATGATCCTTGGAAAATAGAAGTGCGTTCTAAATCGATCCGGGTTCCAAGGGTCTTGATATGATCCTTGGAAAATAGAAGTGCGTTCTAAATCGATCCGGGTTAGGGTATCGAACCATGGCTAGACAAAGGTCATATTATATTGTAGTGAATCAGTCTAGACTCAAAGTTCAGGTATGGGTACCCAAACTTTGCCTAAACAACCAAGCTAGACCAAACCAGTATTGGATCCCCAAGAACAAGATTCATATCTTGCCTAATCATTACCGTGGCTTTAGTCCAGGGGGAGCCAACTTAAAAACCATTTTTATAGTTAAATAAACTCTTTTTCTTATTGTAAAATTGCATGATTGCTTGTTTATTTATTTTCTACAATTTACCATGCTTAGACCTAGGACTGGTTAGATTAAGGACTAAACCGATTAACTGAAATTTGAATAACATAGTATTGGGTGGAGGTGAGATGATGGTACATTAGGGAAACCATTTTGGCAGAACTACTCGAAGCTACCGATCCAAGACCCAAACTAGTTAGACCAAAATCGTTCAAGGAGTAACTTGAAAATGAATTTTCAATAAAAGGTTTTGTCAAAGAAAGGGTTGATGATCCAATAAGGCCACGGCCAAAGAAGGCCTAGTGCCTCGCCAAGACCTGGAAGCCGATTATTGAAAATCAAATTCACTTTACTATTGTCAGATTTGAATCTAACACAAATTTCAATTAATCTTAGATTCAACCATTATTTTCAAAAATAATTTTTTTTAATTAATTGGTTTTTCAAAATTAAGTTAATTTTTCAAAACTAATCATAGTTTTTCAAAATAAAATCTTTACTTCTATTAAAAACTGTCTCACAAAAACCCATAAGTTAACGTGATTGATAACTATATATCGGGTTAGATAGTTAGGATTTAAGCTAATTCAAAATCTAATTTCTATAATATTGTCAAATAAAAACATTGATTTTAGAGTTGAATTGAATTGATTATTGGTTGGTCATTAGAGTCAAACCAGGTCAAAATAGCCAAACCTGGTCAAACAGTCAAATTAGTCAATAGTCAAACAATGGCCAGCTCGGGCGCCCCCCCCCCCCTCACCTTCTTCGACCAAGACAGCAAAAGCTGTCAATACCTAGCTATGCTAGGCGCCCAAGACCTACCGGGCGCCTAGACCTTTATGTCAATTCGAGGCAGCAAAAGCTGCCACGCATGGCAGCTGACTCCAGGCGCCTAGGTCCTCACGGGCGCCCCCAAGGACAGTGTCAAAACCGAAAAAGCTGCATTTGGCAGTTTACGCCTGACTCCAGGCGCCCGATTCCTCCCGGGCGCCCAACCAACCCCTATATAAAGCCACCAAAACCCCCTTCATTTGCCACCCCAAAACAAACTCTCTTCTCTAACTCTTCTCCTCCCAAGGTGCCCGAACGACCCTCTCGTGCCCTCGAACGCTCCACTTCAACCATGCCTCCCCGGATGGCTATCCGGTGTCAATTTTTCATGCATTTATAATTAATTCTTTTTAGTTATTTTGCTAAATGCATATTCCTTGTTATGACTTTTAGAAAACGCCGTACTATTCAACCCAACCCCGGGACCGAGCCTAGCCCTGACCCTAGGTTTCTGACCATAGAACTTTTCAATAAGTTCGCTAGAACAACCTATAAACCTATCAAGACAAGCTTCTTAAATAGGCAGTTTTTCACTCAATCCTGTCCAGTAGCTATGGACGTCATCAATTTCTATCAACTTGATCGACTTGTTTTCTGCATTCATCCTGTGAATATGACCCTATGTGCAGAATTTTACAACAACCTAGTAAGACAAGATGATCTTAGCTATATCACCACTGTACAAGGAATGCCCTTGACTATCACGCCCTTGTTGTTTAATAGATTCCTTGGACTGCGATCTTCCCAGTCCACTTTCTGTTGTTACCCTCCTAGAGATCCTCCCTTTGCTCCTCCCTACTCCCATATTGATCTGGACACCCTTTATTCATATTTCTATAGAAATGCCCAAGACCCTTTGGTTAGTCGGTTTCAATCAGTAGATCTCCAGGTCCAAGACTACGCTCTTTATAGAGTTCTAGTCCGTTGCATCCTACCCTTGACCACTAGGGACGTCGCGACCATGCGACCATTCCATACCTTCCTGCTGTATGCTTTGATCCATCACTTAGACATAGATATTAGACTTCACATATTCCACACCATTCTACATGCAGTGTTACTACTCAGGGTCGGGTACGCACCCCTTATTGCCACATCATCACCTCTCTTCTTCATCATCACGGTCGCGATATTACCGACGGAGAGATGACCTCGATGACTGAATTTGATGAGATTGGGTATAGAAACTTTTCCCTAGCGGGCATAGATGTCTCGGCTACCGGGGTTTTATCATGGAGACGTCAGAGAGCCGGAGTCCAGATCGATTCCGATGAAGAGGTAGAGGTCGATGTCGCAGATCTCGCTGCCGAGATTCGAGAGCAGATGAACGAGCCCCCAACGCCGATGCTCGACGAGAGAGTGACACTACTTCAGACAGAGATTCATAGCCTTCGAGAGGAAGAGGAAGCCCACTACATCGAGATAGTCGACGCGATTCAGGCAGAGCACGATGTAAACCGAGCCTACCATAACGAGCACATGGAAGCTATTTTAGCCGACCGCCAGACGAGAGATGCACACCACACTGAGTATATGGATGCTCTCCGAGCCGAACATGAGGCAAATCAGGCCCGACATGACGAGATGATGTCTTGATTCCAAAATTGGCAGCCCGGTCCATTCTTCCCTCCGAGCCCCTCCTCTTAGACTCCAGATGACTTCAGCTGCTTTATTGTACTATTGACTGATGTTTGACTTGTGTTTGACTGTGCTGGTCCTCGCTTTGACCAATTGACTTCTATGCACTTATCATATCTAATTGCTAGTTGTTTACTTGATGAATTATCTGCTTTTTATCAGTTACTAAGTTAGGGTAGAATAGGACTGCTCTAATTACATTTTTTTTAAAACTGTTTTATTTTTTGCAAAATTATTTTCTTTATGTATTTAAAATGATTTTCCGACTTAGTTTTTTAAAAATAAAATTACCCCCTTCAAAACTAGGGCTTTTTCGCAAATGGACTTAGCCTAGGCCCTAACCCTAGAATTGCATGCACCTATAGATCTAAAAGCCAGCATCTCACAAGCACCTTAGGGTACTTTTGATTGATAACCTAGAATGGGTTGAGATGCTTAGGTCTTTGCCTTAATTCAAGATGTTTTAAGTCAGTGCATCTGCAGTAATTGGGGCACTAAATACCAATTAAACAGTAATCAGGTTAAGTATCAAGCTTAGAAAATCTAACTTGATCAGATCACTTAACTTGACTAACCCTAGCGAAAACTGTTGTTTATAACAGTTAGTAAGTAGCTGACTGGGTTATACAGGACCCAAAAGAAGAAATTAAAATTGATTTGGTCCAGTTTAAATTTAGAATTGGTTCAGTATAGCATCTTAATTTGATTACTCATGTTTTTTTGCTATATTTTTTGATATATGGCAAAGAGGGAGAGATTGGAAAAGAGAGAAAAGAAGGTTTCAACATTAAATTTCCAAAAACTGTTATCTTTTTTTCAAAAAGCAAAGTTCTTTAAGTACTTAAGGAATTTTTGAAAGTTAATTTTCTAAGTACTTATTCTGAAAATGTTCTGGAAATTTTAAGGTATAAATTCAAAATTGTACTTGAAAAATATTTCTAAGTATTTAAACTGCTTGAAAAATATTTCTAAGTGTTAAAACTTCAGAATAAGTCTAGAAAATTTTCTAAAGTGCAAAAACTAAGTATTTTGGAAATTAATTTCGAAATTACTTGCTTTCAAAAATTATTCTAAGTACTTACTCTAAATGGTTGGTGAAAATTTTCCTAAGTGTAAAGTTCAAAATTCTTCTGAAAATTTTCCAAGTGCCCAACTCAAAATATTTTTTGGAAAATGTTTTCTAAATTAAAATCCTTTTCTTGAAAATTTTCTAAGTATTGAAAACCTGAAAAACGTTTCACTTTTAGACTTAGAAATTTTTTCAAAATCCCCACGAACTTTTGAAAAACTCAAGGGGAGATTTCTTCCAGGGGGAGAAAATTAAATTTAGGTACCTTACCTACTTATCTGTATGTTTAACTTAACTTTTTGAACTGGGTTATCATAAATCAAAAAGGGGGAGATTGTTGGTGCAGACAGCACCTAAGTCAAACCTAGGTTTTGATAATGCCAAAGGGTTCAAGAGTTAAGATGTTATTGTTGTCTAATGTGTTTACTAAGTGTGCAGGAAGAAGTCCTAGGTACACTAGGCAAGAAGTCCTGGCAAAGGGCTGGGCAAAGAAGACCTGGTCAAGGGGTTGGGCACCGAAGACCTGCTCGGAAGGTGGGCACGAAGTCCTGGTCAAGGACTGGGCACGAAGTCCTGGCAAGGGGCTGGGCACCGAAGACCTGCTCGGAAGGTGGGCACGAAGTCCTGGTCGAGGACTAGGCACGAAGACCTGGTCAGGTGGATCAGGCAAAAGTCCAACCGGAGGAGCCGGTTGGCAAAAGGTAAACTCTCCTGAGAGGAGTAGGTGAGGATGTGTTCCCCGTCGAGGGAACAGTAGGCGTCGGTTCGACCTAGGGTTCCATTTGGGAGACCCGAAGTCAGAACCAAGACAACTACGGCTGTAAATATTGACTAATATTCTTGCTTTGGTTGTTTTGGAACTAACCTTGGATGCAGGGACCGAAGGAGTGTGTTTCTGCAGCTCAAAATGCCCCAAAGGAGAGGGGCAGGCAGCTGGGCTAGGCGCCTGGGAGGTCCCGGGCGCCCAAGGTCAATGCCAAACAAGCAAAGAAGCAAGAATCGCTTCGAAACCATACTGGGCTAGGCGCCCGGGAGGTCTCGGGCGCCCAAGGTCAAAGCCAAAGAGGTAGTCGATGCAAAATCAACCACGAAGCCAGCGGTCTAAGTCAAGCTGGGCGCCCAGGAGGTCCCGGGCGCCCCAGTCAGCTCCAGAGGCCGATTCGAAGGGGATAAGCACTGACCGAGCTGCAGATGAAGTTTCTCCGATCTGAAGGCACGTGTCAGGCGCCCCCAGGAGCACTATAAAAGGGGCTCGCCCCCAAGGCTTCATATACACAACATTCTAACGCCTCTAAGCTTTTCGTTCAAGCGCTCTGCTTTGGCAAACTCTGATCTCGACATTCCAGCGCCGACGACGACCCTCTGCTCCGAAGTACGATCCACATCAGGGCGTCGGTAACGAAAAGTGTAATTCCTTTATTTACTGTAATATTTGTGTATTAAAATCTGTAAACCTTTGCGCGATTATAGAATTGCCTGTAGTAAACGGTCAAGGACCGTGGGCCTTGGAGTAGGGGCCTTGGAGTAGGAGCTCTCCAAGGCCCACGGTCGTTGACCGTTTACTGCGGACAATACTATAGTCGCGCAAATAATTACAAGAAGATGTACAGTAGTAGTGCAGAGAAAGTACAATTAAAAAATTAACTCTTCTTTACCGACGCCCGGTGTAGATTGTTCTTCGGTGCGTAGGGTCGTCGTCGGTGCTAGAATCTCGAGATGGAAGTTTTCTGGAGCAGAGTGCTTGAGTAGAAGAGTGTATTGGCGTTGGAAGCAGTGATTGTTGAAGCCTTGGGGTCGAGGGGCTTTTTATAGCCTCCCGGGGCGCCCTGAACGTTGGGGGCGCCCCCCCCCCACGTGTCACCCGATCCAAGCAACTCTCGGTCAGCCCTTATCCCACTCGAATAGGGCTGAGAGTTGACTGTGGGGGTGCCCGGGACGCTGGGGGAGCCCGGGTTGACTCGATCCGCTGGCTTCTCGGCTGGATAAGTTTTATCCACTTCGTTAGCTTGAGCCAGGGCGCCCGAGGCATCCGAGGCGCCCGGGAGCACAGGGGCGCCCGGGAGCATGGGGGCACCCCGCCCAGTTAGCTTCCGAAGCGTACTTTTGCTGAACTCATGTTTGGCTTGTACTTAGGGCGCCCGGGTCCTTCCGGGCGCCCAACCCAGCTGCTACCTCACTCCTTTGAGGCTTTCTGAGCTGCAGACACATGTTCCTTCGGTCCTGCATCCGGGGTTAGTACCAAACAAGATAGAGCAAATATGTTAGTGAGTCTTACAGCCGTAGCTGTCTTGGTTCTGACTTTGGGTCTCCTATATGGAGCCCTAGGTCGAGCCGACGCCTATGTTCCCTCGACGGGGAACGCGTCCTCACTTACTCCTCTCAGGAGAATTTACCTTTTGCCAACCGGCTCATCCGGTTGAACTTTTGCCCAGCTTTACTCACCAGGTCTTCATGCCCAATCCGCGACCAGGTCTTCATGCCCACCTTCCGAGCAGGTCTTCGGTGCCCAGCCCCCAACCAGGTCTTAGTGCCCAATTCCTCGAACCAGGTCTTCGGTGCCCAGCCCTCGGCCAGGTCTTAGTGCCCAGTCCACGACCAGGACTTATTGCCCAACCTTATGTCAGGACTTAGTTGCCCAGCCTTGGGGCTAGGACTTATTGCCTAGATTACCTAGGACTTTCCTACACACTTGAGTAACTTTATTAGATCACAAATGATACTTAACTTTGAACCATTTGCCAATATCAAAACAAGGTTCGATATGGTGCTTCCTGCACCAACACATTCAACCCTATCAATCAGCATGCTTGAAAAACTGTGCAGGAATTTCAGAAATTTGAAAATTATTACAATAATTAATTTTTCGTACCTTGATCGGACACTGGTTCTTGTAGTGTCGGTGCTTTTGACATCTAAAGCACTGGATATGGCTCTTGTCCCTCTGGACTCCTGGCACTGGTACCTCCTTTGCCACCGGTGGTGACGATCGATTCTTACGAGTAGGACACTGGTTTTTATAGTGTCCACTCTCCCTGCACTTGAAACATATAATATGAAATTTAAATTTGGACATGAAAACAATACCAGATTCACCCTTGGCTCCCTCTCGATTCCTGGCTTCCTTGCTCCGTCGGCTGTTAGTCCGGTGAAGAGCTTCCAAGCTCTGATACTACTTGTAGGATCGATGCCGTCGATAGAGGGTGGTGAATATCGACTCGAAAAATTCCTTCGGAAAACTCGTCCTTTGTTCGTTCAAGTCAAAGAGTTAGTGCGCAGCGGAATAATAAAGAACGAAAACAAACAACACACTAAGACTCGCGGGATTTATTTACTTGGTTCCCGACCCCCACGGTCAGTACGTCCAAGGCCTATATCCTCGGCGTGAGTCCACTATTGGTCTCCTTTCCAGAATTTCTGGAGGCGTAGAATACCCGTCTTACAGTTCAAGTTTACAACCAAAGAATAAGTAAATTAAGTGCGTAAAATAAAAGCAAACTAAAAAGAAAGTTGAAGATTCGGCCAATCCGGAAGTCCGAAGTGCAGCGCACTACCTCCTGGAGCCTCCTTGGTCGCAGAGCTTCATCTCTAGCACTTTTTCTTCGCTCAGAATGCTTAGAATGATGTAGCAAGTGATGTTCTGAGTTGAGGGGTCGAAGCCCCTTTTATAGTAGTGTCCCGAGCGTCCTAGAGGCCTCTAAGGCACCTCATATGCGGTCAAACCTGATCCGCAATCGTAAACTTCGCGCAAGGATAAAATTGGCCATCCCAGGCGCCCTGGACCTTCCCAGGTGCCTGGGATGTAGGGCGCCTGACCCTTGAGGGTGCCTTGAAGCTTGGGGGCGCCTGTATTAACACAGGCGCCCTGGATGCTTCTCCCAGGTGCTATTTCCCCTGCATATGTTCTTCTGTCTTGCCTCCAACTCTAGGTACCTGCAAGACAATCAAACACAAGGCAAATATACAAATAATCTTAGCCATAAAGATTGGTTCTGACTTTGGATTTCACCCAAAATCCTAGGTCGAACCGACGCCTAATGTTCCCTTTCCAGGGGAACACGTCCCCACCTAATCCACACTGGAGAAGTTACGTTTGCCAACCGGAACCTCCGATTGGACATTCGCTTAGCCTTCGAGAACCTGAATCTCAAGATGGCCGACCTTGACCCATCTCTACTTTTGTTCGCGATCCACGCTCGACTAAGGCTTTTTCCAACCGGGACCTCCGGCTGGACTTTTGCTCGACCTCCGAGAACTCGGATCTCGAGACGTCCGACCTCGACCCGTCTCTACTATTGTCCGAGAACCCTCGCTCGGCAAAGACTCTGTTGCCCGATCCCTAACCAAGACTTAGTGCTGAGTCCCCCAGACCAAGACTTCGTGCCCAGCTTCACTCACCAGGTCTTAGTCCAACCTATCTTCACTTGCTAGGACCCAACTTCACTCACTAGGATTTAGTGCCCAGCTTCACTCACCAGGACTTAGTCCAACATAGCTTCACTCGCTAGGACCCAACTTCACTCACCAGGATTTAGTGCCCAGCTTCACTCACCAGGACTTAGTCCAACCTAGCTTCCCTTGCTAGGACCCGGCTTCTCTCACCAAGATTTCTTCAATCAAAATCACTTCTTTGCTAGTCATCATAATCCTTACTAGACTTCCTCAATCTTTAGATAAATGTAATTCCAAACCTCAAGTCTGATTTGGTTTGATCCCTTGGTCAAACTAACCAACCCTGGGTTTTGGTTCACTCTGCCAAACATCAGATCCTGTTTGGCTAACCTTTTGTCAACCTGATCAAGCCTGGGTTTACCCTACCAAACATAAGGTCCTATTTGGTTTAACCCTTCATCACTTTGACTAACCCTTACCTTGTCTAACATATATTACTAACTTAAGTATATTGTTAAACATCGAAACACTAAAGGAAGACATCACTGATGCATCTTGCACCAACAGAGCTCACCTCCTTCTTTGGTCGGCGCAAGCAAGAAGAGGAGGATGTTCTTGGTGGCTTTATTTCTTGGCAGACCATCTCCCACATGACGTCTAAGAAGAGGATAGGAATACGATAGAAGATCAAGAGGTAAAACTAGAGGTATAATCTTGTTTTCATTCTTCTAGTTTAATTGTTTTCTTATTTTACTTGGACCCCAAATTGAACATAAGAACCAGTGATCCATAAATCGTCATCTATTCCGCGGCTAATCGATAAAGGAGTTAGATTGCTTGAACAACAAGTTTATTCAAGCGATCACTCAATTGAATAGCACGATGATGAAGTAGGTCGTTCGGAATGTTTTCTTTCCATCCGGATTAATTCTAATCAATAGAATTTTAATCCGGGGATATGGAGAGGAACTCCTCCCGCAACGAAACCAACACCTATAATTTTGTGAGATGAATTAAGTTGATTTAGAAAAGTTAATTTGACTTTGTGTTAGATTCAGGTTTAACAAGTAGTAATTTAAAAGTACATTTCAATAATTGGCTTCAAGGTCTTGGCGAGGCATAGGGGTCTTCTTGGTTATTGGAGCAACAACTCTTGTAGGATCGGTGTCGTCGATAGAGGGGGTTGAATATTGACTTTTGCTTTTTTGTCTTCTCGTCATTTGTTTGTTAAACTTAATAAAATCGTTAGTAGCATAGCGAAATAAAAGACAATATGGAGCTGACACGCGGGATTTATTTACTTGGTTCCCAACCCCCCAAGGTCAGTACATCCAAGACCTATCTACTCAGTGTGAGTCCACTACTGGTCTCCTTTTTGAAATATCCAGAGGCAGAGAAAACTCATCTTACAATCAAGTACAATCACAAATAAGGAAAATAGAACTTTATAACTTATTAACAAGTAAACGGAATGTGGAGAATATCTCAGCCAATTCTGGAAGTTCAGAGTGTCACGCACTTCCTCCTGGAGCCTCCTTGGTTGTAGAGCATCGCCTTAGCACTTTAACTTTGTAATGAATACGTAGTTGGATGAAGAAATTAATATTTTGAAACCTCGACTCGAATCTCTTTATATATATAAGTAACTCAGGCGCCCGTGTGCCTATAAGGGCACCCTCAATGTGATCCTTATCTAATCAACTCGACAAATAGGGAACAGGGGATAAAACCTGTAGAAAAGGTCCAAAGCACCCGGGACCATGGGGGCACCTAGGACTTGGGGCGTCAGGGAGCCTTTAGGGCGCCCGAGTGATGGGGGCACCCAAGTGACTCTCGAGCGTCTGAGTCACTCGGGCGCCCGGGAGCCACTCGAGCACCTGGTCCCTTCTAGGCACCTAGAAGTGGTTTCAGGCTACAGTTTGCTTTCCGTTTTGCTTTTGCTCTCCTTTTTTGCCTCCAGCTTTAGATTCCTGCAAGACAAGCAAACACATAAAGCAAGCAAACATCCTAACTCCAACTTTTTTAAGTCTACATGACATACTAAGCTTTGCTTGAAGTCAACTCTCCAAGACTTTACTACCTTAAGGTTTTCCACTGCCTAGCTTCACTCACCAGGACTTTACCTTACCTAGCTTCACTCACCAGGACTTTTATCTAGCTTCACTAATTCAGATTTCATGCCCGACCCGCAGTCAGGTCTTCATGCCCAGCTTCACTCATCACGACTTCGTCCACCTAGCTTCACTCAATAGGACCCAGCTTCATTCACCAGGATTTCGTGCTTGATCATCGACCAGGACTTCGGTGCCCAACCCTCGGCTAGGTCTTCATGCCTAATTCCTCAAACCAGGACTTTGATGCCCAACCCTCGGCTAGGTCTTCATGCCCAATTCCTCGAACTAGGACTTCATGCCCAGCTTCACTCACCAGGTCATCGGTGCCTTGATAAGGACTTCTTTGCTAGTCATCTGATACTGACTAGACTTCTCTCTACCAAACATTAAGTCCTATTTAGCTTAGTCCTTAGTCTAACTGACTAGATCTAGGTTTAGTCACTCTACCAAACAGGACTTTAATCATCAAGTCCTGTTTGGCTAAACCCTTGGTCAAACTGACTAACCATGGGTGCTTTATAAATCACTCTGCCAAACATCCGATCCTGTTTGGCTTAACCTGTCACGCCCCGAGAGAGAGGATCCGCTGGTCCAATATACAATCGGACCGCATCTCCGTTGTACGACGGATAATTTGGAACATTTATACAACACCACGCAATATATATATAGCCTCAGGCCTCAAATCAAAATAAATAACAATCAATCCCAGCCGGATCATATAAAAGTAAATGCATCACTGCAATAAAATCTATAACACTCACTTGAGCTACCCTCTGGGCAGGCACGTAGCAAAATATCACATGAAGTTCAATAGAGGAATCAAAAATACAAACCATGCATCAAATACAGCACGAGACAAGTTCACGATGAAAACAAATACAGAATAAGGAGTATGTTGTTGGTGCAGGCAGCACCTAAGTCAAACCTGGGTTTTGATAATGGCAAAGGGTTCAGAAGTTAAGATGTTATTGTGATCTAACTTGTTCACTAAGTGTGCAGGAAGAAGTCCTAGGTACACTAGGCAAGAAGTCCTGGGGCAAAGAAGTCCTGGTCAAGGACTGGGCAAGAAGACCTGACCGGAAGTCAGGCAAAGAAGTCTTGGTCGAGGACCGGGCAAGAAGTCCTGGCAGGGGGCTGGGCACCGAAGACCTGACCGGAAGTTGGGCAAGAAGACCTGACCGGAAGTTGGGCAAGAAGACCTGACCGGAAGTTGGGCAAGAAGACCTGACCGGAAGTTGGGCACGAAGACCTGGTCAAGTGGATTGAGAAAAAGTCCAACCGGAGGAGCCGGTTGGCAAAAGGTAAACTCTCCTGAGAGGAGTAGGTGAGGACGCGTTCCCCGTCGAGGGAGCAGTAAGCGTCGGTTCGAACTAGGGTTCCATTTGGGAGACCCGAAGTCAGAACTAAGACAGCTACGGTTGTAACTAATGTTTGTTATGTTGTGGGACTAACCTTAGTTGCAGGGTCGAAGGACTGATCGACTGCAAGTGAAGGTACTTCACTGGGCTTAGGCGCCCGAATGGAGACAGGCGCCCATATGGATACGGGCGCCCAAGAGTGAAGGCAAAACCCAAAACATAGCTGCGAAGCCTCTAGACAAAGCCGGATCAGGCACCCGTGAGGTCACGGGCGCCCCCATCAGCTCAGGCGCCCAAGTGGAGGTGGATTAGCGCTGATCGAGCCCGCAGATAAGGATTCACGGATCGAAGGGCACGTGTTAGGCGCCCCCAACGTCACAGGCGCCCGTATGAGCACTATAAAAGGGGGTTCGACCCCAAGGCTTCAACATCCATTCTTTCCAACGCTCCAAACACTTTCGCTCAAGCGTTGCGCCCCGGCAAAGTTCCATTTCGAGATTCCAGCGCCGTCGATGACCCTCTGCTCCGGAATTCGATCCATCTCGAGCGTCGGTAAAGTTTTAATTTACGAAAGTGTTGTGACTTAATTTTCCAAATTCTATATCTGTACTTTCAATCTGTATAAATCTTTCCGAATATAGAATTGTCCAAAGTAAACAGTCAAGGACCGTGGGCCTTGGAGTAGGAGCCGACCGCGACTCCGAACCAAGTAAAAAATCGACTCGTGTTCTTGTGTCTTGTGTACTTTATTTCTTTCCGCTGCGTATTTGCTCTTTCTTAGTCCGAAAATTTTATAACGATATTCACCCGCCCTATCGTTTTCTTCGATCCAACAAGTGATATCAGAGTTGGTGGCTCAAATCTAGTGCAACCACCAATTTGAGATTATTTTTCGGATTTTATGAAATTTTTAAATTTTTTCCTTCAAATTTTTCTCGTTAATCGAGGTTGGTGGAACACCACTCGATCGCTTTTTCTCTATTAATTTTTTATTCCCGCACTACTAATCCAAGACCAAGTCTTGGGACAAAGTTTCCTTATTTTTGTTTTATTTCAGAAATTATTATGGCCATGCAAGAGGGTTTCAGCACAGCCAGACCACCACTCTTCAGTGGAGAAGACTTCTCCTACTGGAAGAGTCGGATGGCATTCCACCTGAAAACTCAGGTGGATATGTGGATTATTATCCAATCTGGTCTTGAAATCCCCAAGAACGCTGAAGGAGTGGCACAGCACTACTCAGAATGGGATGCCTCGCTGAAGAAAAAGATCGAGACTGATGCAAAGGCAACCCAAACACTGCAATGCGGATTAACCAAAGAAGAACTGAACCGGGTGGGTCCCTTCAATAGTGCTAAAGAACTCTGGAGCAAACTGATTGAACTGCCCGAGAGCACCTCCGACACCAGAATCAGCAAAAGGGACCTACTGCTGAACAGATTGTACACAATCAAAATGAACAAAGGCGAGTCAGCAGCACAGCTCCACGCCAGGATCCAGTAGCTGATGAACGGCCTGCACACAATTGGTCACAAAGTAGAAAATCGTGACCTTATCAGGTATACCTTAAATGTTTTCCCAAGAAATACTCTGTGGGCATCTATGGTAGATGCTTACAAGGTTTCTAGGGATCTTTCTAAAATAAAATTAGATGAATTGTTTTCTGAATTAGAGTTACATGAGCAGACTAACTGCACTTTGGTTGAGAAAGGTATTACTTTTCTTACAGGTAAACCCCAAGGTAAGATAACCAAGAAAAAGCCTCAACCTGCACCGGAGTCTGACTCAAACTCAGACTCAGAAGATAGTGAAGGGGCTTGACCCAAGCTGGTTCGGCTAGCCCGGGACTACTACAAGGAGCTGAAGCATCAGACCAACAGAAGGAAAGCCAGCCGAAGAAAGGAAGATCCAGCTGAACCTTCAACTTCAAAGACCAAACCAAATGTGACCTGCTACGAATGCAACAAGAAGGGACACTACAAATTGGAGTGCCCTAATCTAAAGGAGGCCAAGAAGACTCGAAGGAAGAAGGCTCTTCAAGCCACGTGGGACGAATCTTCCTTCGAAGAAGAAGAAGAGGCCCCACAGTCAAATCTTCTCGCATTGACCGCCTCGGAAATCATCGACACCGGATCGGAATCGGAGCCGGACGACGGAAGGCTTACAATTTCGGAGAATGGCAAGATAACGGTAAGTGGTTATTCTGAAGTTGAATTATCAAAGTTAATTGCTTACCTATCTCGTAACTTGGCGAAAGCCAAAATCCGAGTCGAGTCCCTCCGACAAGAAGTAAAACTTCTGAAAAAGGGAGCTGACTCTAGATCCTTGACCAAGAAGGTTCAAGATGGAACCTCTACTCAAGTTGAAAAGCTTGAGAAAGAGAACTCCTCCTTGAAAACTCAAGTCAAGGACCTTAGAGCGGCTTTAGAACGATTTACTTCGGGTTCCAAGGGTCTTGACATGATCCTTAGAAAACAGAAGTCCGTTCTAAATCGATCTGGGTTAGGGTATCGAACCAAGTCGAGACAACGGTCCTACTATGTTGTATTGAACCAATCTAGACCCAAAGTTCAAGCATGGGTACCTGATAAGTACCATTTTGTTGATTATTTTAGTTGCTAAAATTCATGTTTGACCCATATTTTACTTGCTTAATTGTAAATTTACCATAGGTTTTAGGACTTCCTCTTATTTTGGACTTAATTGCAAATCTGTACATATTGTTGGTGCAGAAAGCACCAAAGTCAAACCTGTGTTTTGACTTTCTGGTTGTAGGTTGACTTTCCGGAGCAGCGGGACGTCGTAGGCTCGGGTTGGGCAGTTTCCGGAGCAAGGCATGAGCACAGAAGAGCGTGGAAGCGTTGGTTCGAAGTTGTTGTTGAAGGCTTGGGCGTTGGGTGCTATTTATAGCACCTCGGGGCGCCCTGGACGTCGGGGGCGCCCTGCCACGTGTCAAGCGATCCGCTTTTAGCTCGGTCAAGCATTATCCCATCCGAATAGGGATAAGTTTGACTCTGGGGGCGCCCTGGTCGCAGAGGGCGCCTTGGCTGACTTCTTCCGCGCAGAAATCTCGGCTGTGGATAAAGATGAAGCTTCGCAGACTTGGGCGCAGAGCGCCCTGGCTGCAAAGGGCGCCCTGGCTACTGAGGGCGCCCTGGCTGCTGAGGGCGCCCTGGCTGCTGAGGGCGCCCTGGCTGCTGAGGGCGCCCTGCCCAGTAAGCAGCCGAAGCCCTTTTTGCTTCACTTGGTTCTGGTTCACCTTGGGGGCGCCCTGGACACTAAGGGTGCCCTGCTCAGCTGCTGCCTCACTCCTTTGAGGCTCTCTGAGTTGCAGACACACGTTCCTTCGGTCCTGCATCCAGGGTTAGTCCAAAACACAATAAAACAATTAATTATTAGTTTATACAGCCTTAGCTGTCTTGGTTCTGACTTTGGTCTCCAAAATGGAGCCCTACGTCGAACCGACGCCTACTGTTCCCTCGACGGGGAACGCGTCCTCACCTACTCCTCTCGGGAGAATGTACCTGATGTCAACCGCTCCTTTGGTTGGACTTTTGCCTGGCGGTCCTTTGCCAGGGCTTGGATGCCGAGCTGTCCTTTGCCCGGTGCCTAGCATTCCTTTGCTAGGGCTTTAGTCCCAAGCTGTCCTTCGCCTGGCGCCTAGCAGTCCTTCGCTAGGGCTTTAGTCCCAAGCTGTCCTTCGCCCGTTGCCTAGCAGTCCTTCGCTAGGGCTTGGTTGCTGGCAGTCCTTCGCTAGGGCTTGGATACTGGCAGTCCTTCGCCAGGTGCCTAGAAGTCCTTCGCTTTAGTCCCAAGCTGTCCTTCGCCTGTTGCCTAGCAGTCCTTCGCTAGGGCTTGGTTGCTGGCAGTCCTTCGCCAGGTGCCTAGCAGTCCTTCGCTAGGGCTTGGATACTGGCAGTCCTTCGCCAGGTGCCTAGCAATCCTTCGCTAGGGCTTGGATACTGGCAGTCCTTCGCCAGGTGCCTAGCAGTCCTTCGCTAGGGCTTTTTCTGCACACTCAGTGAACAACGTTAGATCACAAATAAACTTAACTTTGAATCCTTTGCCAATATCAAAACCAGGTTCGATATGGTGCTTCCTGCACCAACACAGGGTTCAAAAGTTAAGTCTTAGTTGTTATCTAACATGTTACTCTAGTGGCCAGGAAACAAAGTCCTAGCGAAGGGCTGCTAGGCACTGGCGAAGGAATGCCAGGGTGAAAAGCCCTAGCGAAGGATTGCTAGGCCCCAAGCGAAGGACGGCTAGGGAATGAAGCCCTAGCGAAGGACTGCTAGGCACCGGGCGAAGGACAGCTCGGTATCCAAGACCTGGCGAAGGACCGCGAGGCAAAAGTCCAACCAGAGGAACGGTTGGCATCAGGTACAATCTCCCGAGAGGAGTAGGTGAGGACGCGTTCCCCGTCGAGGGAACAGTAGGCGTCGGTTCGACCTAGGGTTCCATTTTGGAGACCCAAAGTCAGAACCAAGACAGCTAAGGCTGTATAAAAACTAACCACTTACTGCTTTATGTTGTTTTCGGACTAACCCTGGATGCAGGACCAAAGGAACGTGTGTCTGCAGCTCAGAGAGCCTCAAAGGAGTGAGGCAGCAGCTGAGTAGGGCGCCCTGAGTGTCCAGGGCACCCCCAAGGTGAACAAGAAACAAATGAAGCAAAAAGGAGCTTCGGCTGACTACTGGCCGGGGTGCCCTCAGCAGCCAGGGTGCCCTCAGTAGCCAAGGCGCCCCCAGCAGCCAGGGCGCCTTCAGCGCCCAGGGCGCCCTCAGCAGCCAAGGCGCCCCGCGCCTATGCCAGCGAAGCCAATCACCCTTATCCAGCCGAGAAGCCCGCGCGGAAGCAGTCAAGCAGGGCGCCCCCAGGGTCAAACCTCATCCCTATTCGAGTGGGATAAAGGTTGACCGAGAGAATCTCGGATCACGTGACACGTGGGGGGGCGCCCCCGATGTCCAGGGCACCCCGAGGTGCTATAAATAGCACCCAACGCCCAGGCTTCAAGGAACATCTCGAACACAACGCTTCTACGCTCTTCTGCTCTCACACCTCGCTCCGGAAACTGCCCAACTCGAGCCGACGACGTCCTGCTGCTCCGAAAAAGTCAATCTACTTCGGACGTCGGTAAAGAAGAGTGATTTTCAATTTACTGCACTTACTCTGTAATCAATATTTGTAAATTGTTTTTGCGCCTATATAGAATTGCCGAAAGTAAACGGTCAACGACCGTGGGGCTTGGAGTAGGAGTCGACCTAGGCTCCGAACCAAGTAAAACCTCTCTTAGTTTTCAAATCCGAACGATTTCCGATATTCACCCCCCCCCCCTCTATCGGTTCTCTCGATCCAACACATATTTGGATTATTTGGCCACTAAATTTTGGATCTATTTTTGTAGGCATGAAAGGATCCTGGACCTAGGGTATACTGGGTCAAAGTTGAGTCGGAAGTGGACCCGGATCGAGTTATCAAGCTTCGGATCAATCTGGGTCGTCCGATTCAAAAGCGGCTAGATCTGAGCCATCTGGGACCATCTGAGGCAATCTGAGCTAGGGTTAGGGTTAATCAAGCACTCTGATCAAGATCTGAAGGTTTCATCCCAATCAGAGCTCATTCAACCATTGGATCAAGCTCAGAGGGTTTTAGACTGTCCATTCAAAGATTAGGTTGATCTGGGCCATCCGTTGCAAATCTGGAGGATCCGAGCTACCATGAGGCAGATCCTGACCCTTGATCAACATCATCCAAGTTTGGTTCAGATCGGATGAAGATCAGCCGTTGGATTTTCTCAAAACGATCTCAGTCGTTCATTCCTATGTATTTAATCAAAAATCTCTACAGTTCAGCGTTGTCGCGTCTTCTCGTCGTAGCCTTCGTTTTCTTCGCGTTTCAGCTGTTCTTCACTTCCTTTGCAAATTTTCTTCAACAGAGGGCGTGACCACATCGATTTCGATCCTTAATTCAGTTCTAGATCATTGGGAGGGGTTCTCCGTGAGGATTCCAGCTCAATTTCGGCCAAAAATAGAGATGATTGAGGGTTTCGTCAGATTTGTGAATTGATCGCCTTGGTCTCGTTTTGTGCCATTTCACATCCATCCGAGCTAGCCTGAGGGTCCTCGGCTGAGCTCTAATGGTCTCCAAATCATCATCGCCATACTACATAGCGAGATTGAGGTGATCGGTTGATGTTTTCAGCTTTGAGCCGAGTTGGATTGAATCGATTCACAGAGGTTGTTTTCCATTGATTTGTTGAGTTTAGGGGTTCGAGGCTCACCCTTGTGTGACGAGCAAGGAGTACTGGAGCTAGGGAAGAGATCGATGTTTAGTCTTTATTGAATTTTCAATTCTTAGCAGTAGCTTTTAATTCTGCCACAATTTCATTTCAGAACTTTTTGTATCAGCTGTTCTGTTTCGTTTACTTAATTGTTTCTGCTTAAGTTAGTTTCAATTCTGCAAGTTAAGTAGATTTATTTGCTTGTTAGTGAACAATTAGATTTAAATTTAGTTGTTTCAGTTCATGTCTGCTGTTCGTATTAGTTTTCGGCTTCCTGTCTGCGCATCAATTCTGAGTTCCAATTTCAGTTCTAAATTTGCAGTTTATTTCAGATTTAGTTTAGGTATTGTTTTAATTCTTGAATCAGGAAATCAATTAGCGTGCTGATGCATTTAATCTAAGATAGCTTTGCATTCGATTTCGTTTCTGTATTTCTGTTCAGATTCTCCCTTGCGTTCCAATTCTGCTGCTACGTATCAGTTTTCTGCTGCTGCGTAGCAATTTTTCTTCCTTGTGTATCACTTCAGTTTCATTTCTGCAACTCCACGTTTCACTTCTGCAACCCTTGAGTTCATTTCTGCACACCAATAGTTTCTGAATTCAGTGTTTTTTTTTGTGCAACTTTAGTTTCTGAAACTCTGCATTTCATCTCTGCATACATGTACCTTTATTTCTGCATGTATTCTGCAAGTGCATCAAGTTTAGCCTCACCCTTGGCACAAAAGCATCAGCTGTGGCACAAGGGTTTTCTTCTTCGTATCATGCTGTTTGGCACTGTTTTATATCAGAATTCTACTTATCCCTTGGTGTATGCTTGTGCTTGAAATCAGTTTCATTCGCACTCGACTTGTCTTTGAATTGTAGTCTCATCTCGACACCTAAGCTTTATTTAGTGTGTATCAAGTTTTGGTGGCATGCATTTTGTATCAAGTAAGAGTTGGTATTGACTTTGTATCAATTTGTCTATAGAATGCTTGGCATTTGGTTGTTTTGAATGGAAAACCTTGAAGCAAAAAAATCTGCATTAGTGAGTTTCGATGTTAGCTTTGATTTCCCGAAGTTTGCAAAGTTTCATTAGTTGGTTGATTAAATCCATCATTAGTTGAGTTCTTTAGTGCCAACTCCTTGTTTAGCTCCCTTAATTGAGTGGCTTTTCTTTTCATTGCTTTTCCATTTCCAAGTGAAACCAAACCCAGAATCTAATTGAAACCCAAATTATCAACGACACATAAATACAAGCTCGAATCACACAACATCAACTAGCCCTAGGAAAAATACGACCTGTGGCCCCTTTACTACGTTTTCATCTTTGATTGCACAAAGGATTTCCAGCTTACAAATATCTAAATTTTGAGACCCACATTCGTGACACCTATTTTGAGGGCATCAAAATTTTTGGCGCCGTTGCTAGGGAAGCAACTAGTTGATTTGTTTGATTTTTGCTTGTGTGCTTATGGGCATATCATTTGATTCTATTTTCTTGTGCTTTATCTTTTGTATACGGTTGCTGCCATTTTTCTTGTTTGTTTTGTGACAAGGCTGTAAGATCAAAATGTTTTCACCAGAGGACTATACAGAGCTCAAAGATGCACTGGTGGGGTTAAAAAATGTGGTTAAGCACTGGAATTCCCAACTAAGACCCAACAGTGAGTCATCTACTTACCAGCAGCCATGTTAACAATTTCAGCAGCCCGATTCAAACTTTCAGCAGAACCAACATTTCAATCAGCCACCACAGCAATTTCAACCACAATTCCAGAATTTTCAACAGCCCTATTCGAATTTTCAGCCAACAAATCAGTTTTCTCAGCTATAATTTCAACAATTTCAGCAAGATTTTCAGCCAAGTCTACCAAATTTCCAACAAACTCAGATTGGGCAGCCACAATTCCAGAATTTTGAGCAACCAATTCTGCAATTCCAGCCCCAATTTCAGCAACCCTATCAACAAAATCAATTACCTTTTCAAGGACTTCAGCAAGGGTACCAAGTTAATTCGAATTTCCAGCAATCATGTCAATTTCCACAGCAATTTCACCCTTGCAACCAGAATTTCCAGCCACAAGATCAGAATTTTCAGCCCACTCAATTTCAGTTTTCACCACCACAATTTCAACCTCAGATCCAAGCATTCCAGAATCATAATTTTCAGCCATCTCCACCAAGTTGTGAACCAAATTTTCAGCAATTTAATTAGCCTATTCAACCATTTTATCAACCCTCACAGTCTCAATTTCAGACTTTACAGCCTACTTACAGTTTTGAGCAGCCTTATGCTACATTTCAAGTCCAACAAGAGTTCCACAACAATCAAGGAGGCTTTGAGAATCATAATGAGAGTGAGGCTCAACAACAAAGGCTGGAGGAGATGTTTCAACAAGTCCTACAACAACAGCAAAGTTTTCAACAACAACAACAAGACATCCGAGGATGCCTTGGGAAATTGGTTGATCAATTGAATCAGATAAAAGCCCAAAGATCATAACAATTATCTTCTCAAGCTGCTTTTAATTCTGAGGGGTATGATGGTGATCTAACTTTGGGAAATGAAGAGGTTGTGTCAAGTTCAAACACTCCAGATGCCAAATTTCCTGAAAAATTTCCAGCATTCCATTTTCCCATTCAAAACAGCCCCGGAGTTGATTTTTTATCAGTTTAAGGTGACCCTAGAGAAATCCAAGCCTTTTCAAGTGATCTTGCAAATTGGTGGAAGAAGAAGAAGAAATCGTTAATGTAGGGCACCTACAGCATGCATTCCTCCTAAATTCTTGTTCAAAATTCACTTACAATTTTCCAGCTCAAGAAGAAGATTCTGAAGCACTACAGGACCCTTCTCATCTTTCATTTTGTGATGATAGTTTTATTGATGGTCCTAATTTTTCTGATATTGTTGTTGCAGATATTACAGAAGAAGCATGCATAGGAGATGATTCTACAGGTGTAAGGGATTGCACTAAGCCCCAGGGACCACCACAATTGACTGGTATATTAGAAGATTCAGAGGATGAACCAGAAAGTGTAGGGACTTGGATGGTGGAAGCAAGAACCCAAGGATCACCTGCTTTAGTTGAGTGTCCACCAGAACTTGAGCCTGAGATGGAACCTATACTTGACCAGGAGGAGGCCACAGTTACATCTACTCTTATAGAACCTCCAGGTATTTTTCAGCATGATCAGGTAAGTATTCCTCCTATTTTTTCTGAAAATTGTATAGAGGTACCTCAAACTGATTTTATTGTTTGTAATACACTTGTGGATACATTTTTTGTAGAAAATAATTGTGAAAAATTCATAGGGGTACCTAGTGCTGAATTTGTTGAATATGAAACATGTTGTGATACATCAGATGTAAATGCTGAGTGTGAAATTTTTTTAGAAGTGCCTAGAATTGATGTTGATTGTTGTGATGAGTCTTTTGATATATCTTATGCTGAAAATAATTGTGAAAAACTGATAGAGGCACCGAAAATTGATTTCATTGGTTGTAATACATTGCTTGATACATCCTTGGTGGAGAATAATTGTGAAATTTCTATTGAAGTGCCAAAAATTGATTTCATTATTTGTGATGAATTTTTGGATGCATTTTTTATAGAAAATAATTGTGAAAAATTTATTGAGACACCAAGAATTGATTTCATTGGATATGATGCAGTTTTGGATACATTTCATGCAGAGACTGATATTATTTCATTTCTTTCTTACCCTGCACGCTTGAGAGAGGTATTACATTATTTTGCAGGGTCTAGAAGACTTCTGGAGTGAGTGCTCCATCTGAACAGACTCCAGCCTCCTGGAAGAACTTTCAAAAGACATCAAGAAGGAGGAGTTGATTTTACTTTAATTCATAGCATTCCATTCCTTCAATGGATCTTGGACCTAAATCGCCTTCGGCCACCGGAGCATTTTTCTGTAAAGCTTAAGTGTGGGGGAGTCCTAATTCTCTCAGCCACCCATACTCCTCCACTACCACGATAGAGGCTACTTCTTGATAGACTCCATCCACCAGAAATAAATGGGACTTTGTTCTTTCTTGCATTTTCCTTCACTTTTATGACTTCTAGAATTTTCTTTTAAATTGAGTCCTTGCTAATAAATGCGTAAGTAGAGTAGAATGACTAGGAGTCATTGTAGATACCATGTTAGTTTTCTTGGACATTTGTTTCTTACATGACTAGGAATAAATGTATCCCTCTAGGTTATCTCCATAGCATTTTAGAGTCTTTTGAAAATAAATTAAATTTGGTTGTTAAAACTTAAGGTTTGAGCTCATGGATGAATTCTTGGATGCTTGAGTACTAGTTGGCTTTAGATTCTTGATTGATGACTTGAGATGAATTATTTTTGCCTAGTGAGAATTAGCCTTATATTTGTGACACACATATGTTATTGTACTCTAGAACTTGCTTAGGTTCTTTCAAAACTATATTTCAATGATTGGATCACATCTATGGAGGCTAATCAATTTGTTTCCCTTTTCCATATTATTCTTAGCAATGATCATACTTGATACATACTCTTTTCAATTTTCCTTTCTATTTTCCTACTCTTAACCTCATTTTTCTATGGATTTGTTTGCTTGGGATGTTTCTTAATGCTACTTTGCCCGAGACGGACAAAGATTTAAGTGTGGGGGGGGGGTTGACTAGTGTTTTGGAAAGATTGGTATCAAAGAGGAAATTGTTAGTAATATGAGAGAAGTGTCCTAAGGCAATCGCCTTATGATTGTAATCATTTACTTTAATAAATGAATATTCACTATTTGAGTATACATGTTCATGTATTTGATTGAGATCTTGAACTCATTTACTGAATGTCCGCAATACAATTCACAGCATGAGAGAATTTGTGATGAATTCACAACTAGTGATTATCTCTACATGTGCAATTGTGAAGT
Source organism: Boesenbergia rotunda (assembly GCA_024364735.1). Lineage (NCBI taxonomy): Eukaryota > Viridiplantae > Streptophyta > Magnoliopsida > Zingiberales > Zingiberaceae > Boesenbergia > Boesenbergia rotunda. The sequence goes on from JAGFNQ010001125.1 coordinate 818,869, forward strand.
ATTGAAATTGTCCCTAGTCGATGAATTGATAAAAACGGACACTATCAATTCTGTTGAGACTAGCATGGGTTATTCTCTAATCAGCTGATTCTCACTGGCTGGTGACATTGGGATGTCCGGAGATAAACATGGATGCTAGTTAAGGGAACTAGTTCATTGGAGTGACTGGCTGTAAGACTTCATATGGGAATCCACATAGATATGTCAATGAAGTTCTTACTGCAGCTTAAGTGCGATGTTCCTTTGACTTGCGGTGTTCAAGTCATCTTGGTCATGGAGACTTATACTTTAACATCTTAAGCAAGCATCTCCAAGGAGGTGTTGACCCAGGATAGTTGGGTATAAGCCGAAGTGCCCGAAGATGTTTGAACAGCCTACAAAAGGATTCACCACTCCTTGGGAGGAGATGTATACCCAAGGCCTATCGTCGGATTGTTACTCAAAGCCTCTGGCCAGAGCATGACATGTTTAGAGTATGAATCTCTTAAATACATGAGAGTAATTAGAAATCCAAAGGACGAGAGAACGTTACTTGGGCTAGGTGTGACGTAGTCAGCCTAGTGGGGACTGACACATACACAGACCATGTCCTGAACCAAGTGGGTATAAGATGGTGAAGGGAATGAGACACGATTCATTAGAGCTGCTGAAGGGTTTCAGAATTATTTCTGAGGTCAACCGTTGATCTTTCGATTAATTGGGGATCATGATGTACTACTAGGTGCCACTCATGATCATTCTATAATTGGTTGATTATAGACGGCCAACATAAATCGAAAGCCTATTTAGTCACACGCACTACGAGTAATCCGAGGGATTTAAAACGAGTTGAAAATTAGATTTTCCGATCAAGAGAAATAAGTCGAATCTGAATTTATCAGAGGCGCATCGGAAGCTTAAAATGGCTAAGTCTTTTGAAGGCTTATTGGGCGAATTAAATGAGTTTAATTCGCGAGGAGATGACTTGGTGTGGCCAGCCAAAGAGGGTGCCCACCCTCTTTGGTTTGGCCGGCCACCACATGGAGGGAAACCAATTTATTTGGTTTAAAGTATAAAATAAATCAAGCGCGATTTGTTTTATAAAATTGTGGATAAATAAATATAAAGAAATTTATATAAAGAAATTTATGTAAATAAATTTATTTTCATGGAGATTAAAATAAACTTTAAATGGTTTATTTTATTTTATAAAATCAATTGTGAATTGATTTTTCCGTGATAAGAAAAATTTATATAGTAAATTTCTTGAAAAGATTTATTCCATAATAAATTGGGAGATGTGTTTGTTTTATTATAAATTTAGTTATAATAAAACTTGACATAACGGAATAATTCATAAGAAAATTTATAAGATAAATTTCTTATGTAAATTTATTCCGTTAAAAGGGAGACTTGGCAATGGAGATGCTACTATATAAAGGAACCAAAGCAAGACTTGAATTCCAATTAATCAAGAGATTAAGAAACTCTCTCTCTCTCTCCCTTATTCTCTCCCTCTCTCTCTCTAGGGTCGGCGCCCCTTTCTCTCTCTAGGGTCGGCGCCCCTTTCCCTCCCCTAGGGTCGGCGCACCACCTAGGGTTACCGAGTGTCTCCTCCACCAAGAAGGTGCCAAAGAAGAAGAAGAAGCGGGTCGCGTCTCCTTCCTTCCTTTCCCGGAATCTTGATTCCGTTACTTGGTGGTTAGTTTCCATCTTTCTCTCTTGATATTCTAGTTGTGCCTTTGGAGAATCTAGTAGTTCTCGATGGCACAAAACTCGTGGCTTTGCGAAGTCATCCCGAAGAGAACTCAGCGTGGACGCGAATAGAGGCGGAGCTTCCAAGGGACGCTACGGTTGGATCTCGTCCCTTACTTCGAGTTACGCGTGGTAATGAGTAAATTAGTTTACTTTCTGCAAAATTTTAATTTATGATCATGTCCACACATCATAAGGTCGCATGCTAGATACGTGGTTAAAAATAATTTGAGAAATTATTTATGCTAATTCTTCCGCTGCACGTAAATAATTTTAAATTTACGAACCCGTATCCTTGTCAACATGCACCCGGTCCCAACAGAAATTCATGTCGAAAAATTTTTTTTCTGCAACTTCCATGTACCAAGAATGAGTTTGAGTGAGTTTGGTGTCAAGAATGAGCAAGAAAGATGGAAGCAATGGGAGATCTAGTTTCCTTATCATATTTTGAAGATTTAAGTGGCAAGCAAAGAAAAAAAAATCTGCACCATTTCGAAAAAAAATTTTCTGAACCAAGTGGAAAAGTAGTGGTCAAGAGATGAAATTAAGCAAACAAATTATCTCGGTTTTGGAAATCAGTGATGTAGTGCCCAAAATCAAGTGGAGCACTTAGGAAGAAAATTCTGCATGAAGAAGGAATATGGCACGCAAATGGCACAAAATTCTTTGCCAAAATGGAGAAAAATCTGTGAAGCATGTCGTGGTTAAAATTGTTTGGATTAAAGCTGTTCTTTGCTATAGAAATCAGGACACATTATGCTAGAAGCTGAATCGCAGCTGTATAAATCAGGAAGTCTGAGCAAGGTCTGAACAAAGGCTAAAAAGAAAAAAAAACTGCTAAAAATCAGGGAGTGCTGAATCTGAGCTTGCAATGCTGAATCTGAGTTTACCGAGTGGTTTTCAATTGGACTAGACTTCTTGGGAGCAGATTTTAAACTGCTGAATGAAAGAAGCATGGCTGGAATCTAAACTTCTGGGATTTAAACCGAATTTGAAGAAAGGCTGATATATATATATAAAAAGAAATCTGCAGCTGGGAAATCTGCACTACATTGAGAGCTGTAATCTGCCGAGTGCTGATTTGGAGTTGCTGGAATGACAAAAACTGAATGCAAGGGAAGCTGCAAAGTGCTGAAAATTTTATGAAGAGCTGTTGTGGAATCTGCAAGAAGAAGAAAAGAAAAAAAATTCAGATTGGTAGTGTTCCATACAAGCAGTTTTGCACAAAACTTGTATCAACTTGAAACCGAATTTGAGTTTTTTTAAGGCTTTGAATCAAGGCAGTAGGTATAGGAATGTAGCAACAAGTGTTGAGTGCATCACAACTGATCAGAACAAGATTGAATTTTAGATCGAAACAGAGAAAGAAAGGAAATTCAGTGAAGCTGGAATCCGAAAACAGCTTGGGATCAAAACAGAAAAATGCAGTTAAGTTGATGCTAATTGCTGCAAAACATCAGAGAATTGCAAGGTCTACAAGTAATGTCGTGGAGCTGTCCAAATAAACAAGACTTAGCTGCCAAACAAACAGGAATCAGCAGAGAAAAAAAAATGAAACAGAAAAAAAAAGAGAAACAAGTTGGCACAAAAATTGAAATTTTGGCTCCATGAGATCAGTGAAGTTAATCTCATCCAAATCCAAGCTTTGAATCACTAACATTCTGACTTTACAAGAGAGAAAGAAAAAGAAGAATGAGAAAAGAGAAGCAAGCAAAGTTGGCACGCAAAAGAAAATTGGCACAAAGGAACTAAAGAGGTCTTTTCATCGAATTTTTGAAGGGCAAGGCAAAAGTTTTACTCCAACACACCTTTGATATCACTAGAGGGCTGACAAGAGGGGCAAAGCACATTGGAAACATTTTTTGAGCAACCAAGTCTCCCACTTTATCAATTTTTCCATTTTCTTGGCTTTTACTCCATTTCTTACAATTTTCCATGTTTTCACTTGTTTTTGTAGATGTTGATCCTAATCATGAATAATGGTGGAGAGTAGACAATAAGCAAGCCTATGGTAGTGCAAGAAACATATGTGTTTGAGTGAGCTCCACTTCCATCATCAACTTAGAACTTAAGGAGAGAGCCACCAAAAATTTTCCTTGAAAGGCTAGTGAGTTAAATTCATCTAAATGACTCATGAAGGATGAAAAGGCTAAGTTGTTGATTTAAGGACAAGATACTAATCCATAGAGTTTAGATTTATGAGAATTTACAACCTTAGGTAATTTCTTTTCAATTGCTTCTAATTATGCTTAAGAAAATCTAGGAGATACATACTTAGTAGTTTCGCGAGACGCTCAAGCTTAAGTGTGGGGGAGTTGATAAGTACCATTTTGTTGATTATTTTAGTTGCTAAAATCCATGTTTGACCCATATTTTACTTGCTTAATTGTGAATTTACCCTAGGTTTTAGGACTTCCTCTTATTTTGGACTTAATTATAAATCTGTACATATTTGGATTATTTGGCCACTAAATTTTTGATCTATATTTGTAGGCATGAAAGGATCCTGGACCTAGGGCATACTGGGTCAAAGTTGAGTCGGAAGTGGGCCCGGATCGAGTTATCAAGCTTCAGATCAATCTGGGCCGTCCGATTCAAAAGCGGATAGATCTGAGCCATCTGGGACCATCTAAGGCAATCCGAGCTAGGGTTAGGGTTAATCAAGCACTCTGATCAAGATATGAAGGTTTCATCCCAATCAGAGCTCATTCAACCGTTGGATCAAGCTCAGAGGGTTCTAGACTGTCCATTCAAAGATTAGGTTGATCTGGGCCATCCGTTGCAAATCTGGAGGATCCGAGCTACCACGAGGCAGATCCTGACCCTTGATCAACATCATCCAAGTTTGGTTCAGATCGGATGAAGATCAGCCATTGGATTTTCTCAAAATGATCTAAGCCGTTCATTCCTATGTATTTAATAAAAAATCTCCACAGTTCAGCGTGGTCGCGTCTTCTTGCCGTAGCCTTCATTTTCTTCACGTTTCAGCTATTCTTCACTTTTTTTTGCAAATTTTCTTCAACAGAGGGCGTGACCACATCGATTTCGATCCTTGATTCAGTTCTAGATCATTGGGAAGGGTTCTCTGTGAGGATTCCAGCTCAATTTCGGCCAAAAACAGAGATGATTGAGGGTTTCGTCAGATTTGTGAGTTGATCGCCTTGGTCTCGTTTTGTGCCATTTCACATCCATCCGAGCTAGCCTGAGGGTCCTCGGTTGAGCTCTGATGGTCTCCAAATCATCATCGCCATACTACATAGCGAGATTGAGGTGATCGGTTGCTGTTTTCAGCTTTGAGCCGAGTTGGATTGAATTGATTCACAGAGGCTGTTTTCCATTGATTTGTTGAGTTTAGGGGTTCGAGGCTCACCCTTGTGTGACAAGCAAGGAGTACTGGAGCTAGGGAAGAGATCGATGTTTAGTCTTTATTGAATTTTCAATTCTTAGCAGTAGCTTTTAATTCTGCTGCAATTTCATTTCAGAACTTTTTGTATCAGCTGTTCAGTTTCGTTTACTTAATTGTTTCTGCTTAAGTTAGTTTCAATTCTGCAAGTTAAGTAGATTTATTTGCTTGTTAGTGAACAATTAGATTTAAATTTAGTTGTTTCAGTTCATGTCTGCTGTTCGTATTAGTTTTCGGCTTCCTGTCTGCGCATCAATTCTGAGTTCCAATTTCAGTTCTGAATTTGCAGTTTATTTCAGATTTAGTTTAGGTATTGTTTTAATTCTTGAATCAGGAAATCAGTTAGCGTGTTGATGCATTTAATCTAAGATAGCTTTGCATTCGATTTCGTTTCTGTATTTCTGTTCAGATTCTCCCTTGCGTTCCAATTCTGCTGCTGCGTATCAGTTTTCTGCTGCTGCGTAGCAATTTTTCTTCCTTATGTATCACTTCAGTTTCATTTTTGCAACTCCACGTTTCACTTCTGCAACCCTTGAGTTCATTTCTGCACACCAATAGTTTCTGAATTCAGTGTTTTTTTTGTGCAACTTTAGTTTCTGAAACTCTGCATTTCATCTCTGCATACATGTACCTTTATTTCTGCATGTATTCTGTGAGTGCATCAAGTTTAGCCTCACCCTTGGCACAAAAGCATCAGCTGTGGCACAAGGGTTTTCTTCTTCGTATCATGCTGTTTGGCACTGTTTTATATCAGAATTCTACTTATCCCTTGGTGTATGCTTGTGCTTGAAATCAGTTTCATTCGCACTCGACTTGTCTTTGAATTGTAGTCTCATCTCGGCACCTAAGCTTTATTTAGTGTGTATCAAGTTTTGGTGGCATGCATCTTGTATCAAGTAAGGGTTGGTATTGACTTTGTATCAATTTGTCTATAGAATGCTTGGCATTTGGTTGTTTTGAATGGCAAACCTTGAAGCAAAAAAATCTGCATTAGTGAGTTTCGATGTTAGCTTTGATTTCCCGAAGTTTGCAAAGCTTCATTAGTTGGTTGATTAAATCCATCATTAGTTGAGTTCTTTAGTGCCAACTCCTTGTTTAACTCCCTTAATTGAGTGGCTTTTCTTTTCATTGCTTTTCCATTTCCAAGTGAAACCAAACCCAGATTCTAATTGAAACCCAAATTATCAACGACACATAAATACAAGCTCGAATCACACAACATCAACTAGCTCTAGGAAAAATACGACCTGTGACCCCTTTACTACGTTTTCATACTTTGATTGCAAAAAGGGTTTCCCGCATTTATAAATATTTAAATTTTGAGGACCCACACATTTCGTGACAGCCTATTTTGGGTCCATCAGGAACCTCTCAGGGAGCGTGGGTCGGCACGCGTCCGACTGAGAGCTGATCCTAGGGAAAGGCTCGCCCGGAGCGAGAATATAGCCGCCCGGTCGGGGAACCTCTCAGGGAGCGTGGGTCGGCACGCGTTCGACTGAGAGCCGATCCGAGGGAAAGGCTCGCACGGAGCGAGAATATAGCCGTCTGGTCGGGGAACCTCTCAGGGAGCGTGGGCCGACAGGCGTTCGACTGAGAGCCGATCGAGGTAAAGGCTCGCACGGAGCGAGAATATAGCCGCCCGATCAGGGAACCTCTCAGGGAGCGTGGGTCGACACGCGTCCGACTGAGAGCCGATCGAGGGAAAGGCTCGCACGGAGCGAGAATATAGCCGCCCGGTCGGGGAACCTCTCAGGGAGTGTGGGTCGACACGCGTCCGACTGAGAGCCGATCGAGGGAATGGCTCGCACGGTGTGAGAATATAGCCGCCTGGTCGGGGAACATCTCAGGGAGCGTGGGTTGGCATGCATCCGACTGAGAGCCGATCCGAGGGAAAGGCTCGCCCGGAGCGAGAATATAGCCGCTCGGTCGGGGAACCTCTCAGGGAGCGTGGGTCGACACGCGTCCGACTGAGAGCCGCGTCGAGGCTTCCCGGTCGTCGGAGACATCTCAGGGAGCGTGGATCGCCACGCCTCCACTAAGAGCCGCGCCGAGGCTTCCCGATCGTCGGAGACATCTCAGGGAGCGTGGATCGCCATGCGTCCGCTGAGAGCCGGGTCGAGGCTTCCCGGTCGTCGGAGACATCTCAGGGAGCATGGATCGCCACGCGTCCGCTGAGAGCCGCCCCGAGGCTTCCCGGTCGTCGGAGACATCTCAGGGAGCGTGTATCGCCACGCCGAGGCTTCCCAATCGTCGTAGACATCTCAGGGAGCGTGGATCGCCACGCGTCCGCTAAGAGCCACGCCGAGGCTTCCCGGTCGTCGGAGACATCTCAAGGAGTGTGGATCGCCACGAGTCCGCTGAGAGCCGCGCCGAGAGAAATGAAGCAGCAATCATTCTCCGAGAAAACCAGCCTTGAGACGCGCAAATAGTATATGAGATATATCCAGCAGGCCAGATTTTAGATATGCGGAGAGTATATAATACATCCAGAACGCCAGATTTTAGATATGCGGAGAGTATATAATATATCCAGAAGGCCAAATTTTAGATATGCGGAGAGTATATAATACATCCAGAAGGCCAGATTTTAGATATGCGGAGAGTATGTAGGATATCCTTCCCACTACCTTGTCTGCCCTCTCCGGCTCATTAGAAGAGAGCAAATCAAGCACCGCTACGGTGGGATTTGCAATAAGGCCTCCGGTGGATTGATGGGCCATCTTGGGTCAGCCGAAAAGAGGCTCGTATTCTTTGGAAGTGCTAACCATCAGAACCCGGCTGGGTCTCCCCTCTCCACTTCCGATCAGACTGCTGGTGTCCCTCCTTCTAGCGTCAAATTTGATCTTGTCGCGAAGCGGGGTGGCAATCCCGCGGGCCAGACGGTCGCCCGGGTGGCATGAGCCAGTGAGGTGGCAACGAGCTGACCGCGCCTAGGCAGGGCACTGCAAAACAACGACCGTTAGTAAACCCGTCGGGGATTTCCCCGGTCAGGCACTCCGACGGTCAAGTCAATATCCGCAGGCATAGTAGTGGAAACTGAATCGAAATGAGACAAGAGATGCGAGAACTCTCGCACGCATACCTGCGGTAGGGGGAGTGCGAATGCTTATATAACCGGGGGAGTTGACAACCCTTGTCCGTATTGACGAGACAAGAGTATCATAGCTGTCAGCTCGTAGGGAGCATTTAGGAGTGACGCGACATGGCGCGGGGTGATCGAGCAGTACGAGAGTACTGGGTGCGCAGTACAAAAGTACTGGATAAGCGGACTGACCGCTAGGAATATCAGAGGTGAGTAAGGCGTGAGGAACTCCGTTAGCAGGGTCGTATCGTGTATGTAATGATGTAGGGGGTGTAGGGGCGAGATAGCCCACACCCCGAGCGTCGACTGGCGGGTCCGAGTGCTAGGGTCCGAGTCGGGTAATGGTCAGTGAGCGTGGACAGCCACGCGTCCGACTGGTAGAATGGAAGCGCAGGGTACGCCCAGAGTCGGGGGTCTACCAAGGGGTGTCTGTCTGATTCTGTTAAGCATCCGGTCTGTGTGATGGTACGGGAGCGCGGGTCGTCACGCGTCCGACTATGGTGTCCGACCTAGCTCTAGGTCGGGGAGGGGCCAAGGAGTGTGGGCGACTAAGCGTCTGCTTAGTAGGATGACTGGTGGCTGGCTCGACACTACCCTCCGAGGAGCTTCCGGGCTCAGGAACCTACCTAGGGATTCTGCTGCTGATCTGTCTATTAAATCTTTCTGGCGCCAGACTAGTTGGCAGGCCCGGCCTATGCACCTATCTGTAGGCGAAGGCCGGAATCACTGAGCATTTGATATTCAATTATGATAGATGATAGTATATAAATATTAATTATCAGTCCATCCATAACAACATTTGATATTCCATTACAATTCTTTGCCTGCTCGACTGTCATCCCGCCTGTGCGTCCTCACATAACTCGCTCACTCTTATGCGTCCTCACATAACTCGCTCACTCTTATGCATGGTCGTAGTTACTATAATATATTAAAATAATTATTATAATATTAAAAAAATTATTATAATTTTAATTAAAATTATTATATCTAAAATGATATGATATTATATTAAAATATTTTTTTATTAATTTAGTGGTCAAAATATTATATGATTTTGATAAGTTGAAGTGATTTGAATTGATTCTAAATAAATTTAATTAAATCAGCAAAAAGTATTTTAATATAAAATTTTTTTATTTATAATAATTTTGATTAAGTTGAGTCAATTTATTTTAATACCGTTTTGGCAATAAAGTCGTTGATAGGTTGAGTACCCCATGGCTAACACGTGGATTGAAGACGCTATGTGGCAAGATCTACCGAGTCGGAGTGACTCTCTTTCCGTGACGCTCGAGACCCTCTCGGAAAGGGAATCTCCTGAGACCCCCCGCGGATAGACACACCCCGGAAATCAAATCAGGGGAAGCCAGGTCCCCGAGACCACCTCGGGGAGGCAAAGTGCTCGGGACCCCCCAGGCTAGAAGACCCCGAGATCACCTCGGGGAAGCGGAGCCCAAGAAACACTCGGCCTCAAGTAACAACCCCCCTTATATGCGGATCTATGGATAATGATCACCAATAACTACGGGATTATCATGACCCGTAATCCACGATCATTAACGCCTTCATCCTTACAACGACCCAGATTTAATGACTGCGGCAGTTGTTACGAGGGTTATCCAGTAATCGAAGATGGGGGAACGTGGCGAAGATCGTGGAGGCACGTATGACCGCCGCCTCAGGTATAAAAAGTACTTCAACCCCTCCGGTAAGGAGAGTTACACTCTCTCTACTTCACGTATCTCTTTTTCTACCTTCTCTTCATCTCCTCGATCGAGACACTGACTTGAGCATTGGAGTGGGCTTCGCCGGACAACCTTCGGTGTGTTCCCCTAACGCTTGTTTTAGTCTCGCAGGGTGTGCGCTCTTCCTCTAGCGTCAGTGTCCGCGCGAGCTGAACCCTGGTGACTGGACGTCGACGTCGATTCCTTCCAGAATAAGTTTGGCGCCGTCTGTGGGAAACCAGTAAAACACCAGAAGGAGCACCGATGGTAGAGTCGGCGGGACAATCCATTGTTCTGACAAAGGAGGAACTAGATCGCTTGGTGGCTAACACCATCAAAGAGGCGCTCCAACAGCAATAAATGGACCATCCACTTCACAACAAGAGGCTTCTGAACAAGAGGAAATCCCAGTGATCTCCAGAGGACCTTCCAGAGGGGTCCTACCAGAGGTCCTACCGAGGTCCTACGGAGCCCTGCAAATTGATCTTGCCGACCCGCGAGAAGATGAAGGACCTAAGGAAGAACGGAGGGAGGTCGAGGGTGAGGAGGTCCAGATTCACCCTCATCAGGAGGGGGGAGTTACGAAGATCGCCACCGACCTTGCACCGGAACTAAGAAGTCGTCTTATAGACTGCCTGCAGAGTCATAGAGATGTCTTCACCTGGGCCACTGAAGAAATCTAAGGGGCTCCCCCGGCGTTAGCCATGCATCACCTGCATGTTACCCTTGGAGCCCGACCAGTGAAGCGGAGGCGGAGACACTTTGTACCAGAACAGGACAAGGCTATCCGGGACAAAATCTAGAAGCTGCTAAAGGTCGGGCACATCAGAGAAGTTCAATTCCCGGCCTAGTTAGCTAATGTAGTCCTCGTCCCTAAGCCAGGAGGTAAATGGAGGGTTTGTATCAATTTTCGCGATTTGAACAAAGCTTGTCTTAAGGATTGCTATCCCTTGCCTTGAATAGACCGGTTGGTAGATTCCACGGCCGGTTGCAAGTTCATGTCAATGCTGGATGTTTATCAAGGCTACCATCAAGTCCCCCTCGTGCCCGAAGACCAGGAGAATGTCAGCTTTGTGACAGCTGATGACACATATTGCTATAATAACATGCCTTTTGGATTACTCAATGCTAGGGTAACTTACCAGCAGATGATGGACAAAGTCTTCATGCACCAGATCGGGAGAAACATTGAGGTGTATGTGGGCGACATCCTGGTCAAGAAGGAGAAGGGAAAAGACATGATAGCCGACTTAGAAAAGACGTTCACCACCTTGAGGGCCAACAAACTGAAGTTGAATACTGTCAAATGCTTATTCAGGGTGAAGAGTGGTCGGTTCTTGGGCTACATGGTGACAGAGAGGGGGATCGAGGCTAATTCGAAAAAGGTAAAGGCTATTCTGGATATGCCATCCCCTCGCAACTTAAAGGAAGTGCAACGGCTAAATGGAAGAATCACGGCTTTATCCAGATTCATCTCCAAATCTACAGATAGGACCCTACACTTCTTTAAGATTCTGAGAAAAGCAGCGAAGTTCGAGTGGGATGAATAGTGTGAGAAAGTGTTCGTGGACCTGAAGACCTACCTCGCCGGGCTCCCCATCCTCTACAAACCGGTGGAGGGGGAGACTTTATTTGTCTACCTATCTGCAGCAGAGCAAGCGGTAGGCTAAACGCTTGTTCGCAAAGAAGGCATGGTGCAATATCCCATTTACTTCTTCGGACATCTCCTAAAGGACGCCAAAACACGATACACTACGATGTAGAAGCTGGCTTATGCTCTGGTCTTGATGGCCTGGAGGTTAAGGCCGTACTTCTTGGCACATCCCATTGTGATCCTCACCAACAGTTCGCTCGTGCGAGTCCTCACCAACCTTGAAGCTTTAGGTCGGCTGGTCAAATGGACGACGAAGTTAAGCTAATACTGTATTGAGTACCAGTCTCGTGCCGCTATCAAGGCATAAGCCCTCTCAGACTTCATGCTGGAGACTGCCCCAGTCTGAGGCCGAAGGAATGTGGAAGATCTACGTGGACGGATCTTCCAACAGCCGGCACGGCGGGGTCGGGGTGTTAATGGTCTCCCCTCGGGGGGACACGTTACATTTATCCATCCGGATCCACTTCAAGGCTACCAACAATGAAGTTGAATACGTGGCGATCCTGGCGGACCTGCAAGCATCCAAGCACATGGGGGATACTCGGGTTATTGTACACTCAGATTCCTAGCTCGTGGCACAACAAATAAAGGGCGACTTCGAAGTCAGGTGCGAGCACCTGCAGAAGTATGTGGTCTGTTGCAAGCAGCTGAAGGCCTCCTTCACAGAGGTTATCTTGCAGAGGATTTCCAAGGCAGACAATGCCAAGGCCGACGAACTAGCCAAACTGGCTAGCTCCATTTCACCTGGCAGCTGGAGGAGCCTAGCACCCTGGAAGAGACGGTAGCACAGATTGGAGAAGACGCAGAAGGTGACACCAGGGCCGATTGGAGAGATCCATATGTGGAGTCCTACGCAATGGGAACGTTCCGAGCATGGACCAGGGAAACCGACTATTTCGCCGTCAGGCGGCCAGATTCACGCTGGTCGGCGACCAACTATACAGAAGGGTCTTTGCTCAGCCACACCTTAAATGTGTCGGACCGGAGGAGGCTGACTACGTGATGCGGGAAGTACATGAAGGCATCTGTGGGAGCCATATTGGGGGAATATCTCTGTCTAGAAAGATTATCTTGGCAGGATACTTTTGACCCACTCTCCAAGTCGACGCCCTCAAATTCGTGGCCGGATGTGAAGCCTGTCAGAGACATCAACACGTGACTCACCGATCGACTGAGCCCTTGTGAGTCTCTACGGTATCCTACCCTTTTGATCAGCGGGGAATGGACATTGTAGGCTCCTTTCCAATCGGGCCACATCAGAAGGAGTTCCTATTGGTTCTCGTCGACTATTTTTACAAATGGGTAGAAGCTGAGCCTCTAACACAGATCACGGAGGCCGCGATGATGAAGGTCCTGTGGAGGGACATCGTCTGCAGATACGACATCCCCTTAAAGTGATCTAACTTATGTTTATTGGGTTACGAATTATTGGATGCGGGTTCAATGTATAGAACCCTTTAGACCAATCTGTTATTATTTATGAGCTGATAACATATTGGATTTCTATATAAATGGGAGGTCCCCAAGGGTTTAGGTAATCTTTATGACCTAGTTTCTTGTTCCCCATTGACAAAAAACTTTACGGCGCCGTCAAACCTAAGCTCGTTGGAAGATCCTCCTTCTTCCTTCCGTTGCATCTTCTTCCACAGGGATCAAGCCGACGACGCTACGACAAGGATGATGACTCTTCAATTAGGTTCCTTGTCATTCTGTTTATATTATTTTATTCTTGTCATGCCATGATTCGAAGAAACAATAGATCCATATTTATATGTCTTGTGTTTTCTCTTTCGAATTCTTATTTTGTTTTTAGAATTCATGTGGTTAGGAGAAAACCCTAGTTCTATCAATTGGTATCAGAACCTTAGCTTTGTTTCATCGTTTTTATGGCAATAAAGTTTAAATTTTTCGTCGATTATTGTTTATATGCTAGATTAAGTTTTCCTAGTATAATATAATTTTTGATCGTCGAAAATCATGTAAAAAAAATTCTAGGACAGACTTGTTTTCCAAGTTTTTCATTTTTTTTGTGAAGAACACGAAAACGGTGAAAGAATCGTCACGTTTAATCTAATTTTTAGGTCGAATCGCGATAATTTAATCAATTGATTGGATCAATCAATTGATTATCAGGTCTAAATTAGCGAATAAAAAAAAGAATTAATCAGCCTTAAACTCACGATGACACGATCAATTATCGTATAGGATTTTTTTTCCTAATCAGTTAAAACATCTACAGTACTAATCATTAATCGATTAGATTAAGTTATAGTTGACCTTGTCTTTACTTCATTAAAAAGGTATTAAATCGATTTAATTCATTAAAAAGGTATTAAATCGATTTAAAATATATATATATATATATATATATATATATATATATATTATATATATATATATATATATATATATATATATATATATATATATATAATCAGTTGGATTCATTGAATTCACCTTTAAGTAAACAAAAAACGAAAAAAAGGGGAAAACTTCTTCACGTGGGACCCATTTCATATGAAAGAAGTTTTTTTTTGTTTTTTTTGAACAATCGATTATGCAAATAATCGCATACAGTAGACTTGATTGTGATAATTAATTGGGTAAAATTAATTAATTATTATATGGAATCAATTTATAAGTCTAATTTTAGAGTTATTAAAGTTGATAAAAAAAATTTAGAATTTTTTTGAGTCTATCTATATAACGTACTACTAAGTTGAACTATTATGTCGGTCCAAAGGAAAACACTTTAGGTAGGCTTAGTGTAATTTGTGTTGATAGACGTATATCTATGTTAAAAGTAATCGGCCCAAAGGAAGGTTACTTTTATGCCAGATATATGTTCAAGATAGTTTACAATTATTGAACATAATTTATTTTGTTCTGATTATGCACAAAATATATCAGCTCAAAGGAAGACATATTGTGTTGCAGATTAAAGTTGTTGTAAGCTATGGACTAAAATATAACTCATATAAAGTTTCATATTATGCACACAATGGGTCGGCCCAAAGGAAGGCACATTGTGTGGCCAATTAAAGGTTAAGTTATATCAGAGAGTACCGCTAATAAATTATATTTTAATCTACATATTAAAATGCAATGTTGTATGTGGTATCTCATAAGGAGCCCATTTATATGCATTTAAAATTTTATTTATTTGCATAATTTTATTATATATATGTTCTTGGCTTTAGTTAAATCGTGAGCTTAAATAAATTTTTTCTTTTTCTTTTAATTTCAGTGCAATCTCTAACTGCCAATATTAATAACATCCCAACATTAACTGGTTCGAATTTTGCTGAATGGAAAGAATACGTGATCGTAGTCTTAGGCTGCATGGACTTGGACTATGCATTAAGGAATGATCGTCCCGCACCTTTGACTAGTGCTAGCACTACAGAGCAGAGGGTTGAATTTCAGCTGTGGAGAAATCAAATCGCATGAGTCTAAGCATTATGAAGCTTTCCATACCGGCACAAATAAATGGCTCAATAATAGAGAGTGAAGATGCTAGGAGTTTCCTTAACCAACTGGCAGACCGATTCACCTCAAATGAAAAGGTCGAGACTACTACACTTCTTACGAAGTTGGTAACCACGCGGTACAGTGGTAAAGGAAACATAAGGGAGTACATTATGAAGATGTCCAATATAGCGACAAGTCTGAAAGCACTAAAACTCGATATGTCTGAGAGTATATTAGTGTATTTCGTCTTGATATCTCTGTCTGCACGGTTCACTCCTTTTAAGATATCGTATAATACTCAAAAGGAAAAGTGGACATTGAATGAGTTTATTGCTCAATGCGTGCAAGAGGAGGGGAGACTGAAGATTGAGACATCTAAAAGTGCTCACTTAGCATCTGGTTCTCAAAATGCGAGCAAGAAGCAAAAGAGGATCAATAACAAAGATAAGGGAAAGCAAACTGCAGATTCTAGAGGCAATGACCATAAGGAGCAAAAGAAGCAGGATAAGAAATCTATTTGTTACTTTTACAAGAAGAAAGGTCATATGAAGAAAGACTGCCTCAAGTACGCCAACTGGCGTGTAAAGAAGGGTAAACTTCTCAACCTTGTTAGTTCAGAAGTCAATTTAGCTATTGTACCCATTGACACTTGGTAGATAGATACTGGTGCTACTACTCACATAAGTGTCACTATGCAGGGTTGTCTCAGGAGCCGACTTCCACTTGATGGTGAACGATACATCTATACGGGGAATGGAAAAAAGGCTACAGTAGAGGCTATTGGTGTTTTCAGATTTTATTTAGGAACTGATGTTTATTTGGATTTGGAGAATACATTCATTGTACCGTCTTTCAGACGAAACTTAATTTCGATTTCTTGTTTGGACAAATCAAGTTATTCTTGTTCATTTGGAAATGAAATGTTTAGTATTTTCTATAATTCAATTTTGATTGGTAATGGTTCCTTGGTTGATAAACTTTATAAATTAAATACCTTTACTCCTACGATTGACAACGTAATAATGCATAGTATAGGTACGAAACGTAAATTGACCAACGAGAATTCTTCTATGTTGTGACATAGGCGTTTAGGATATATATCCAAACAATGCCTAGAAAGGTTAATGTCACATGGAATTCTTGATTCCTTTGACATGTCAGACTTTGATGTCTGCATAGAGTATGTTAAGCGGAAGACAACTAACAAAAGGAACAAAGGGGCTAGCCGTTGTAGTGATGTTTTAGAGCTAATACATACGGATATTTGTGGACCATTCCCTAAGGCATCTTGAAATGGACACACATATTTTATTAGCTTCATAGAAGACTATTCTAGATTTGGCTATCTGTACCTTATTCATGAGAAGTCGTAATCTTTGGACATGTTCAAAATTTTCAAAGCCGAAGTTGAACTTCAACTAGGTAAGAAAATTAAAGCCGTCTGATCCGACCGTGGAGGGGAATATTACGGTCGATATGATGGATCAGGTGAACAACGTCCAGGACCTTTTGCAAATTACATTGTTGAGTATGGGATTGTACCTCAGTATACCATGCCTGGTATACCTAGTCAGAATGGTGTAGCTGAGCATCGCAATCAGACGCTAAAAGACATGGTGAGAAGTATGATGACTTTCACTTCTCTACCGGAGTCTTTGTGGGGTGAGACACTCAAGACTGCAGTTTACCTTCTCAATAGAGTACCTAGTAAGACAGTAACTAAAACCCCATTCGAGATGTGGACGGGTAGAAAGCCTAGCATTAGGCATTTACACGTCTGGGGTTGTCCAGCTGAGGTTAGGCCTTACAAGCCTAATGAAAAGAAACTGGACTCAAGAACTTTTAGCTGCAATTTTGTAGGTTAGTCTGAGAGATCAAAGGGGTATAAATTTTATGATTCATCTAATAGATCCTTCTTCGAAACGGGGAACGCCAAGTTTATTGAGGACAGTGGGAGCGATAAAATCAGGGAAGTATCTTTTGAGGAAAGCGTTGGCGAACCAAGATATTCCCATAACATCTCCAATGCAATTGGAGGAGCCTACCATTGAAATTGAAGTATTGCCTCATATTGATGAGCAAGTACCTCAACCACCTCAAACACAAGTGCCCTTAAGGCGATCCACAAGGGAACGGAGAAGCACGAATTCTCGTGATTATGTTTATCTCCAAGAGCATGAGTTTGATATAGGGTTGGAAAGTGATCCTACATCTTTCTAAGAAGTCAAACAATGCTCTAACCCTGAAAGGTGGATTAACGCCATGCAAGAAGAGTTAAAGTCTATAGCAAACAATGACATTTGGGAACTTGTCGAATTGCCTGAAGGTTCGAAACCCGTTGGTAGTAAATGGATATTTAAAACCAAGCGAGATTCGAAGGGCAATATCGAAAGGTATAAGACTCATCTTGTTGCCAAGGGATTCACTCAAAAGGAAGACATTGATTATAAGGAGACTTTCTCACCTGTGTCGACGAAAGACTCCCTTAGGGTAATTATGGAACTTGTAGCTCATTTTGATTTGGAGCTACATCAAATGGACGTAAAGACAGCATTTCTCAATGGAGACATAGAGGAGTCTATATATATGGTGCAACCGGAGAACTTTGAGTCCTCAGATTCAAAGCACCTAGTATGTAGATTGAAGAAGTCTATTTATGGTTTAAAGCAAGTATCCCGTCAATGGTACCGGAAATTTGATCTAGTGGTTACCTCATTTGGATTTAAAGAGAACCCCGTTGATCAATGCATATATATCAAGTTCAGTGGGAGCAAGTTTGTTATACTTGTTTTGTACGTGGATGATATATTGCTTGCGAGCAATAATAAAGGTCTACTGCATGAAACCAAGTCATTTCTATCTGGTAAATTTGAAATGAAAGATCTTGGTGAAGCATCTTTTGTTCTAGGCATTCAGATCTGTCATGATCGATCAAGAGGCATTCTTGGACTTTCACAACAAGCCTATATTGAGAAGGTGCTTATAAGGTATGGCATGCAGAACTGTACACCTGGTGACACACCTGTGTCAAGAGGTGACAAGTTCAGTTTGCAACAGTGTCCACGACTTGAACTTGAAATAAAGGAGATAGTGTTGGACCTTGGATGGCTAGAGAGGGGGGGGGGTGAATATAGCCAGACACTTATAACTTAGCTCTTTTAAGATTTTCTCTGCACTTAAGTTAGCAGCAGCGGAAACAAAACATATGCAGAGAAACAAACTTAACAGAAATGCAGAAACAGAGAATACAAACCAACGATCGCTAACAAGGATCGTTTACAAGGTTTGGGGATAACTTGCCCCTACTCCTTGGCGTGCCCGTAAGGTGGACGATCCCTTGATCGTCGGCAGATCAAGCCCCGGTGAACACCAGATAAGATAGAGCCTCCTTTTCGGTGGAGAAACCTCTCCACAGATCTCATGGATGATTGAGCTTGAGTACAAGAGATCACACAAGAAGGAACGCTCACACAGATCTCACAGGAATGCAACAAGAACACTTAAGCACAAAAGCAACAGAGAGCCCTCGACACAGCCTAGCCAAACTCCTCAAGTTTCTGTCTGTTCTCCCCCGCTCCTCTGCTTCCAGCTTTGTCTTAAGCTTCCTCTCACCATCGCAAGCTTCATCAGCATACACTGAGCCAGCCTGAACCCACTGACCTCCCTGAGCACTCAGTCCACTGAAGACCTCCTCTCCAGCTGAGCCTCCGTCAGTCGCCAGTCGCGCCAGTTGCCGTTGAAACCTGAGAAGGAGAAACAGCCAAACCTGCTCAACGGAAAGCCTCCCATTGACCCTCCTTGAGTGTTTGAATCACCTGCTATCACCTGCATACTTCAACAGAGGCTTAGCAAAGCATATCACAAAGAATCGGCAGTGTATCAGAAAAAGCGCAGAGAAAACAGACGCGATCAGAGCGTCTGACAGTGATCAGATTGAACCCTGATCGGTCACCAGACCGATCAGAGTCACCCCTGACCGATCAGGCTCCAGCCTGATCGGTCCACAGTAGGAAACTGGGAAATCGCCGCAGATCAGGATCGGTCACCGGACCGATCCACATGGTTGATGGGATTCCCAGCTTTAATAGCCAACTCCCCCTGATCGGTCACCAGACCGATCAGGTTGTGGCCTGATCGGTCTGGGGACCGATCAGGGAACTTCCTGACCAATCAGGATCCAACCTGATCGAACATAGAGAGGAGCTCACGACATTTGATCGTTCACCAGAACGATCTGAATAGTGTTCCAGATCGGTCACCAGACCGATCAGGAGTCAAACATAAGCCAACCCAAGTTTCTGTCTTCTCTCCTTGATCGGTCACCAGACCAATTAGACATAGCTGGATCGGTCACCAGACCGATCCATGAGGGAACACCGTGCCAACTTCTCTGATCGGTCACCAGACCGATCCAGGCAAGGCCAAATCCACTGCAAGTCAAGAGAACAGGCTCCCAACCTTCTCTGACTCGTGCTCAGTCCCCCGGACCAAGACTCCATGCCCAGTTTCACTCACCGGGACTTCAACCTAGCTTCACTCACTAGGACCTGGCTTCGCTCACCGGGATTTCAACCTAGCTTCACTCACTAGGATTTCCATCACCTGACTTCACTCACCGGGATTTCCATCACCCGGCTTCACTCACCAGGACCCGGCTTCACTCACCAGGACCCGGCTTCACTCACCGGGATTTCCATCACCTGGCTTCACTCACCAGGACCTAGCTTCACTCACCGGGATTTCCATCACCTGGCTTCACTCACCAGGACCCGGCTTCACTCATCGTGATTTCAACCACCTAACCCTCCGAGTTAGGACTTTTTCCCACCTAACCCTCCGAGTTAGAACTTTTCACACTTAGCCATCCAAGCTAGGACTTTTCACATGCTAGCGTGCGATCTCCCGATCCACTTGGACTTAATCCAAATTCAACCAAACTTGAATCAAACTTAAATCCATGTCAAACACCAAAACAACAATCAGGGTCAGACTGCATCAACAGATGGAACAATTCCCATATGCATCAACAGTGGGAAGTCTCATGTATGCACAAGTTTGCACTCGACCAGATATAGCATTTGTAGTTGGGATGTTAGGCATATATGTTAATAACCCAAGACCGTCGCACTGGAAAGCAATTAAAAGAGTGATGTGGTATGTGCAAAGAACTAAAAGACACATGCTCATGTATCGAAGGTTAGATCATCTGGAGGTGATTGGTTATTTAGACTCCGATTTTGCTGGATGCTTAGATAGCAGGAGGTCCACTTCAGGCTATATCTTCACGCTTGCTGGAGGGGCTATATCTTGGAAGAGCGTCAAGCAGACGCTAGTAGCCACTTCTACTATGGAGGCAGAATTGGTAGCATACTACGAAGCATCCAATCACGGGATTTGGCTGCAGAACTTCATCACAACATTGCATATCGTTGATGGCATTGACATGCCATTGAGGATCTACTGTGATAATAAAGCTGCAGAACTTTATGCCAAGAACAACCGCAGTTCGTCGAAGTCTAAGCACATCGACATTAAGTTTCTAGCAGTTAAAGAGAGAGTTCAGAGTCGCCAGATTATGGTAGAGCACACCTGCACAGATTCCATGTTGGCCGATCCACTCACCAAAGGCTTGGTGCCCAAGGTGTTTCATGCGCATGTTGTGGATATGGGAGTTCTTCTTATGGTAGAAGAACTCATCTAGTAGGAGTTTGTATTTATTTTATTATTCTATGTTAATAAAGACAAACATTTTATTTTGATTATTATATGTTCTTCAGGTTCAAAATTATTAATGGGGATTCATATGTTTGTTTGACACTCTGAATACGATATCATGATTTACTACTGCTGTTTAGCATTTGGTGTTTGTAAATATGATACAGATTCTTTTTGGAATCATAAAGTTTGGATCATGATTTGCTGTTGCAGTTTAGCATAAGGTATTTGCTAATATGATCAGACTCTTTTGAGTCGCTTTGGACCAGTTGAAAATTGACATGTACTGATCATATTTCATTTAATTTCTACTCTATACATCCACATCTTGATCTATGTCGTTAATGACATTGGTATTGTGATTACTCTTAGGGCTTGTTACAATCATATACAGTAGCTATGACCTCTTTAGTCCTATACCAATGAAGTTAATGGACCAGATTGTTTATAGGAGTATCTTGTAACCATAAAGTTTGATATCAACTAAAGTTTTGCTTGTATTTACGATACAACTTACATATAGCCCAAGTGGGATATTGTTGGATATTATTATTATCTTATTAGGTGGGCTTATTTGTAAGTTGCACATATAAATACAATCTGAGCCCTTAAAGTAATCTAACTTATGTTTATTGGGTTTCGGATTATTGGATGCGGGTTCAATGTATAGAACCCTTTAGACCAATCTGTTATTATCTATGGGTTGATAACAGATTGGATTTCTATATAAAGGGGAGGTCCCCAAGGGTTTAGGTGATCTTTATGACCTAGTTTCTTATTCCCCATTGACAAGAAACTTTACGACGCCGTCAAACCTAAGCCCGTTGGAAGATCCTCCTTCTTCCTTCCGTTGCATCTTCTTCCATAGGGATCAAGCCGACGACGCTACGACAAGGACGATGACTCTTCAATCAGGTTCCTTATCATTCAGTTTATATTATTTTATTCTTGTCATGCCATGATTCGAAGAAACAATAGATCCATATTTATATGTCTTATGTTTTCTCTTTCGAATTCTTATTTTGTTTCTAGAATTGATGTGGTTAGGAGAAAACCCAAGTTCTATCAATATTGAGGTTAGTACTATAGAGTAACTCTTTTCGACTTTAGAACTTTACGAATCTAAATATGTAGGAAAGAGCAAAGCGGACAACATCGCTTTAAGCTCGAGGAAGATCCAACATGAAGACGAATCTTCAAAAGATGAAGAAAATGTTGGAACTTGGATGGCTAGAGAGGGGGGGGGAGGGTGAATGTAGCCAGACACTTGAACTTTAAAGCTTTTCAATTTTTCTGCACCTCAAGGATTAGTAGCACAGCGGAAGCACAAGAAAAACAGAGTTGCAGAATTTAACCCCTAAGCTAAGAACAAACACAAGAACGCTAACAAGAGGATTTACAAGGTTCGGGGATAACTTGCCCCTACTCCTTGGCGTGCCCTTAAGGTGGGCGATCCCTTGATCGTCGGCAGATCAAGCCCCGGAAAATCCGGATAAAATGCAACCTCCTTCTCGGTGGAGTAACCTCTCCACAGCGTTTCGAAATGAATCAAGTATAAAGCACAGGAAACACAAGAAGGATCTTACTTAGCACTTAGGACCACAAGAACACTAGCAAACTTCTCCCGAGCTCCACTCAGCGCAGATCTCACGCAAGAACTCCCTTCTTCGTGTCTTCTCTGTTGATGCAGTCTGGCCCTGATTGTTATTTTGGTGTTGACAACGATTTTAGTTTAGGAGGATGATTATGATATGGAAAATCCTAATCTGGGAGGTTAGGTGGATTATGATTAAGTCCTGATCGAGGATTAGGCATGATATGGAAAATCCTATCCTGGAGGGTTAGGTGTGGAAAATCCTAGCCTGGAGGGCTAGGTGTTGGAAAATCCTGACCTGGAGGGTTAGGTGTGGAAAATCCTAACCTGGGAGGTTAGGTGTTGGAAAAGTCCTAATTCGGAAAGGTTGGGTGAAAAGTCCTAGCTTGGAGGGCTAGGTGAAAAGTCCTAACCTGGAGGGTTAGGTGCAAATTCCCATCCTGGAGAATTAGGTGAAAAAGTCCTGGCTTGGAGGGTCAGGTGCCTAGCTTGGAGGGCTAGGTTGGATGATGTTCTAACTCGGAAGAGTTGGGTGAAAATTCCTAGCTTGGAGGGCTAGGTGAAAAGTCCTAACTTGGAGGGTTAGGTGCAAATTCCCAACTTGGAGAGTTAGATGGAAAAATCCTTAGCTTGGAGGGCTAAGGTAGATGAATTCCTAGCTTGGAGGGCTAGGGTTGAGTCACTGGATCGGTCTGGTGACCGATCAGGGACATTGGCACGCTGCTCCTTAGTGGATCGGTCTGGTGACCCATCCAGCTATGTCTGATCGGACTGGTGACCGATCAGGGAGCGCACAGTGAGATTGGGAATCTACTGTGTGGCTCCTGATCAGACCGGTGACCGATCAGGGAGCAGGCTGTTTCCTTGCCATTCGAGGCGGTAGAGTTTTTTTTCGGAAGCGATTCAATTTGAAAAACTTCTTTGTGTTCTTGCGTTCTGCTGCTACAAGCTTGCTGTTCTTGAGTTCTTCAACCATTCTAAACAAGCTATAGAGGAGCAATCATCATACTTGAGCGCTTGAAGGAGAAAACAAGAAGCTTGGAGTCCGACAGTGGGAAGACACGAAGCAGACAGGGGTCTGCGTGAGATCGCCACTGGGTGGAGCTCAGGGAAGCTTGCTGTGTTTTGTCCTTGCTAAGAGTTTAAGTAAGATCCTTCTTGTTGTTGTTTCATTGTGCTCATTATATATCATTGTGTGAAACACGCTGTGGAGAGGTTTCTCCACCGAGAAGGAGGTTGCTTCATATCCGGTGTTGACCGGGGCTTGATCTGCCGACGATCAAGGGATCGCCCACCTCAAGGGCACGCCAAGGAGTAGGGGCAAGTTATCCCCGAACCTTGTAAACCCTCCTTGTTAGCGATCTTGCTAGTTGTGTTTGTTTCGCTCTCGTTTAGTTTTTCTGCATACTCTGTTTTCCACTCTTTCCGCTGTGCTACTGATATTTGAGTTGCAGAAATCGTGATAAGTTGACAAGGGGCAAGCGATTGTCTATATTCACCCCCCCTCTATAGCCATCTCGTTCCCAACATTCTCGCTGATGGACTCGCCAAGCTTCTTGCTTCTCTTCCAAGTGATCAAGTAACACAATGTTGCTTTAAAGATCACAGTTGCTTGCTCAAGATGATGGAACAACAGATCGCACAAGCACAATGTGGAGAACTTCGTTACTGAGACTTGTTTGCCACCCAGCGCTTAAGTCTCCTCCACTGATCCTAGGGCACAACCATCTCACTGCAGCCTCCAGCTGCTCACCTGCAACATCCAGCCTACCACTGAGCTCTCCTGGACTCCCTGAGCTTCCCTCAGACTAGCTCCAGTCAGCAGCTCCAGCAGCGCCAGCGCCCGTTGCAACCTGAGATGGAAAATGGACAAACCTGCTCCAAGGAAAGACTCCCATTCACCCTCCTTGAGTGTTTGAATCCATTCCTGTCACCTGCAACTTAATCAGATCATTAGCACAGCAAATCATACAGAGAATCATGTATCAAAGATTAAGCGCAGAGAAATCAGATATGTTCAGACGTGATCAGAGCGTCTGACAGTGCATTTTGAATTAAAGTGATCAGTCACCGGACCGATCAGAGAGCCTCCTGATCGGTCACCAGACCGATCAGAGTGGGTTCAGACCGATCAGGCTCCATCCTGATCGGTCCCTAACGCTCAATTAGAAATCGTGATTTCTTCGGGACCGATCACCAGACCGATCCCAGGTTGTGGATCGGTCACCAGTCCGATCCACCCCTTTGCAGGGTGATTTCTTAGCTTCGTAGTCCAACCCTCCTAATCGGTCACTAGACCGATCAGGGCATTCTTAGACCGATCAGGCTCCATCCTGATCGGTCATAGTGAGGAACTCGCGACACTTGATCGTTCACCAGAACGATCCGAGCAGTGTTCCAGATCGGCCACCAGACAGATCAGGAGCCAAGCAGTAAGGGGAACCAAAACCCACTGTATGCTCCCTGATCAGTCACCAAACCGATCAGGAGTAGAGCAGTGAGCGAACTGCATGCTCCCTGATCGGTCACCAGATCGATCAGGAGCCAAGCAGCAGGTTCCCAACCTCACTGTGTGCTCCCTGATCGGTCACCAGTCCGATCAGTCATCGCTGGATCGGTCACCAGACCGATCCACGAAGGAGCACCGTGCCAACTTCCCTGATCGGTCATCAGACCGATCCAGGGACTCCAACCTAGCCCTCCAAGCTAGGACCTGACCCTCCAAGCCAAGATTTCAGCCAACCTAGCCCTCCAAGCTAGGACCTGGCCCTCCAAGCCAGGATTTCATCCAACCTAGCCCTCCAAGCTAGGACCTGGCCCTCCAAGACGGGATTTCATCAACCTAGCCCTCCAAGCTAGGACCTGACCCTCGAAGCCAGGACTTTTTCACACCTAACCCTCTAGGTTAGGACTTTTCACACTTAGCCCTCCAAGCTAGGATTTTTCCACACCTAACCCTCCAGGTTAGGACTTTTCACACCAAGCCCTCCAAGCTAGGATTTTCTCACACCTAACCCTCCAGGTTAGGACTTTTCACATCTAGCCCTCAAAGCTAGGATTTTTCCACACCTAACTCTCCAGGTTAGGACTTTTCAACACCGTGCCTAATCCCCGATCAGGACTTAATCATAATCATAATCATCAACCTAAACTAAAATCGGTATCAACACCAAAACAACAATCAGGGTCAGACTACATCAACAGAAAACACAGCATACATGGTAAGAAAATTGTCGAAATATTTTAAAGTGCAGGGTATGAAGCAAAGAAAAATCCGCTGCTACAACTGTGAAGAAGAAGGGCACATCAAAGAAAATTGTCCCAAATTGAGGAACAATTGAAAAGGGGGAACAAAGGCAGAAGTCCACAACCTAAAGGCAACATGGGACGAGTCCTCATCGGAAGATTCAGATATCGAGGAACATGCCGGACTTGCACTGATGGCTTCACACTTGGAAAATGAAAGCATCAATGAAGGGGTAACCACGTCAAAAAGATAGCAGCGACGAAGGGGGAGCTTCTAGTTTCAGAAAGGATATGGTAAGTAAGGTATATCTTCTACCTCCTGATCAATTATATTTTGGTATTAAGTAAATGGAAAAATCTGTGTGTAAATTGAAAAATAAGAATGTTGAATTAAAAAGGAAATTATATTCTTCATGCCCATTAGAAATGTATGATAAATTAAGATTTGAAAATTAAAATTTAAAAATTCAAATTGAAAATTTGAAAAACAAACATTCATGTTCAAGTTGTTTTCAAAATTCAAAATTTAGATATTATGAAAAACTTAACTAGTATTTTAAATTTTATAGGGGTCAAATTGTAAAAATTTCTAAATCATATATTCCATCTAAATTTATGATAAATCTTGTTGGCAAAAAATTATATTAGGTCCCAATATCAGTCTTAAATTGTTAGATTTTTTTTGTAGAGGTTAATATTTTTTTTTGGTAATTAACCTTGTTGATTTTTTTTAAAGATATTACTTATAGAAAAATTAGTTTAGGATTTTTCAATGATAGAAATTACTTTGTTTTATCTAAAGATTTTTTTTAAGAATTTTTAACAAATAAACAAATTATTATATTTTTTATTTGAAAATATATTTTTAAAATTTTAAAATATTTAAAAAATTAATTTCATCGAATTTAATTTTTTTAGGATTTGAAGATTATCTTCTAAGTCTTGAGAAAAATTTCAAAATTATTTAATGTCGAAATCAAAATTTAAAATTATTTTTCAAAATTATCATCATTGAATTCAAAATTGATTTTCAAAATGTTAGAAAATCATTTTTACTTTGACAATTTTTTTGGAGACACTCTATGAAAATTCTAACTTACTTAAAAATTTGATAAATTTTCAAATAAAAAACATTTTTTAAAATTATTTTTTTAAAATTAGGTTTTACATTTTAAAAGTTAATCTTTAAGTAAAATTTGAAAACTTAGATTTTTGAAAACTATTTATTGTATTAAAAATCTGTTCAAAAAGTTTCAAAAATTTTGGATGTTGGGTTATATTTTTATAATTTTTGTAAAGGTTAGTATTTCCCTTAACATTTTTAAGTTTTTGATGTGGTTAAACAAGGAGAAATAGGATTAAGTTAAGGATAGACTTAATTTCAACATTTTTTTTAGTACTTACATTGTCATTTATTCATTCCTTTTTTTTAATGCTTATTACCCTAACTTAACTCGGATTGATGCACATCAAAAAGGAGAGATTGTAAGTACCTCATGTTGGTTTTGATGTGATCAACAGAGTGAAGTTAGTGTTGATGCAGTCTGACCCTGATTGTTGTTTTGGTGTTGACATCGATTTTAGTTTAGGTTGATGATTATGATTATGATTAAGTCCTAATCGGGGATTAGGCACGGAGTGATTGGAAAATCCTAGCTTGGAGGGCTAGGTGTTGAAAAGGTAAAGTCCTAATAGGGGATGATCGGAAGCTAGTTCGGATGACTCGCGACCACTACAAGATGCTAAAGACGGCAAGTATCAAGGGGGAGATTCCCAACCAGGAATCAAAAGGTAAATTTACGATATTTGAAAATCTAATATTTACCTCAAAGAACGTAATTAATTTATACAAAATAGTTAAGGTTAATATGTCAGAAAATTTAATTCCCAACCTTGTTGATTTTAAAAAACCTGAGTATTATTTCGATTATGATGTAACTTAGATCATTTTTTTTGCTGTTTGCTTTAATTGTGTGTTGTTTGTTTTATTTTTATTTTTTTTTACTTAAAATTAGGATTGGTTAGTTTAAGGACTAACCTGATTAATTGAAACTTAAACAACCTAGTATTAGGATAAGGTTTGATGATAGTACGTTAGGGAAGCTTGACTAAGGAATCAAGTAGGGTAAGGAGTACCTTATTTGGTCTTTTTAGTCCGGTGGAACTAGCCGAAGCTACCTCTCCGAATCCTAAGCTAGTTAGACCAGAGTGTCTCAAACAATGATTTGAAAATGATCTTTCTTTAAAAGGCTTTGTCTAGGAAAGGGTTGTTGATCCAATAAGGCTACGGCCAAAGAAGGCCTCTGTACCTCGCCAAGACCTGGAAGCCAATTATCGAAACTCACTTTTAAATTATTATTTGTTAAACTCGAATCTAACACAAGCTTCAATTAAATCATAGTGTTAACTTCAAAGATAAAATTAATGCATCTCACAAAACAATTAAGGATATCCTGTTTTGTCACTTAGAAATGGGTGAGATGCTTAGGACCTAAAAGTTGAGTTCAACCCAACCAACTAAATTAAATCTTAATTAAATCCATTAAATTCAATTAAATCTTAATTAAGTCAATTAAATTCAATTAAATCTTAATTAAATCAAATTAAATTCAATTAAATCTTAATTAAATCAAATTAAATTCAATTAAATCTTAATTAAATCAATTAAATTCAATTAAATCTCAATTAAATAAATTAAATTCAATTAAATCTCAATTAAATCAAATTAAATTCAATTAAATCTCAATTAAATCAATTAAATCTTAATTAAATCAATTAGATTCAATTAAATCTCAATTAAATTCAATTAAATCTTAATTAATTCAATTAAATTTAATTCAATCAAATTCAAAATAATTCAATTAAATCAATTTCAAATTTCAGAATTTAAACTTTAATAAATACTTGTAAAATTCAAATCTAACTCAAATGAACAACTTTCAAAATTCAAATTTAAATTTCTAATTAATTGTAAAATCCTCAAAAATCATTCTAACTTTTCAAAACTACAATTTAATGTTTCAATTCATGGTACTTAAAATTGTTCACCTTAAGTTTCGTTTGCTTATCTACTTGAAATTGATTCCTTTTTGACATTATACAATGAAACTCTTTTTGAAAATCAATGTGTTGGTTAACAAGACTTGCAAAAATCACCCCAAGCCTTGACATTTATACATTTTTCGGACTTGAGCATGTTTTCAAAGAGTTCTATTGTATTTACATCTCCTGCAATATTTTCAAAATTACTTTAAACATAGAAGTCCCCTTTGTAGCTCTTTACTATTTTCAAAAAGAAAATTTAGTCTTCAAATCGAAGCAGTTTTCAAAAGTGTTTTAACTTTTTTGTGTGGATTCTTTATGTTGAATCAAACCCTAAGACTTAGAGGAAGATTAACTTGTGGTCAACAAGCTTCCTAGGACTGTGTCAGATCTAGGGGGAGATCAAATTAGAAGAAGCTCAAAATACTATATTTCAAAATACCATTATCATTTTTTTCGGGGCTTACTCTTTAAAAATTCTCTTCATTCCAAATTGAATTTTCTAAAATCATCTTCTTGAAAATTACCATACTGTTATTCAAAACTATTCTCTTGATTCTGATAAACCCTAAAGACACAAAGGAGGTCTACTTAATGATCTACAAGGACTCCTAGGAAGTGTCAAATTTAGGGAGAGTCTAAATCAAAAGAAAGTATTTCTAACAAGTATTCTCTTTGGCAATTATTAGATAATTCTTTTGATCCGAACTGACCCCTAAGGACTCAGAGGAAGAATACTTGTGGTCAACAAGCTTCCAAGGACTATATCAAGTTTAGGGGGAGGTTAAATTAAAAGAATTATTAAACATTTCAAAATAATATGTTTTAATATACTAAGTTTTCAAAATTCTTTTGAAAATACAAGTAATTTACCTTTAAAAATATCATTATTTTTCAAAATATTTTTGTGGGTTAGTAAATCATTGTTGAAATACCTTTAGAAATAATATTTGCTTGAATCTTGAGAATTTCCAGGACACTTAGGAAAATGTCCTTGTAGTTAACAAGGGTTCCTAGGATTGTGTCATACTGGAAAAGAAACCTAGTCAAGTAAAATATTATATTTTCAAAATGCATAACATTTTTTTAAAGTACTTATATCTTCAAAAATGCATAACATTTTTTTTAAAAGGTACTAATACTTTTCTAAGGCAATAGTGTTCTAAGTGCGTGAACTTTCTAAAAGACTTGCCTACAAATAAAAATTTTTTTTTGCTTCTTGCTATGCATTCAAGAATTATGCTAAGTATTTTTATATTTTCAAATCTCATAAGCTCTGATTTTAAACTTCCTTCAAAATATATTTTTAAAAAGTTCTTTATTGATATATGGCCTAGGGGAGAGTAGAAAAAGTGAAAATTAAATTCTTCCTTAAACTTCTTCCCTTTTTCAAAGAAAATTTATTTTAGAAATGGTCTAAAAACATAAGGAGAAGAATTTCACATTAAGGGGGAGAGAAAGGAAAGAAAGAAATTTTTTTAAAGTGCTTCAAAAGTTTTCTAAGTGTTTCAAATTTTTTAAGTGCATGTCTTTTCCTAAGTAATTTTTTTTCTTAGTAAACAAAATTTGTCTGAGCAAAAACTTGTTGACAAATTTTGCCAAATATTTCTAAGTAAAGTTTTTGGTGAAAAACTGGTCTAGAAATTTATTAAAAAACTTGTTTTCCAAAATGCACAAAAGTGTTTCCAAACAAATATTTCTAAGTGTGCAAAATTTTTGGTAAACAAATTTTTTTGGGAAATTTGCCTTCAAAATTTTGCCTAAGTAAAATTCTATTCGCAAAAGCCTTATAAGTAAAAGTTTTTTTTACAAAATTTAGATTTGCAAAAGTTCTCAAAATCTTACCTTGTTCACCTATGTTTTTGATACATGTCAAAGGGGGAGGAAAGGTCAAAGTTAAGTGTTTTAACACAAGAACTCAAGGTTTTAGGGGGAGTATGAAAAATAAAGAATTTTTTCAACATCTATTCTGTTCATACTTTGAACTCAGGGTTTTAGGGGGAGTATGAAAAATAAAGAATTTTTTTAACATCTATTCTGTTCATACTTCATTGTGGTTTTATCTTCTGTTATTAACTGTTATAAGTGTTTTTATCTTCTGTTATTAACTGCTATAAGTTTTTTTCTTAACTTTGAATTGTGTTGCCAAAATCAAAAAGGGGGAGATTGTTGGTGCAGGAAGCACCATATCGAACCTTGTTTTGATATTGGCAAAGGATTCAAAGTTAAGTGTTATTTGTGATCTAATGTGCTCATAAAGTGTGCAGGAAACAAAAGTCCTAGCGAAGGGCTGCTAGGCACCTGGCGAAGGAATGCCAGGAAACAAAGTCCTAGCGAAGGGCTGCTAGGCACCTAGCGAAGGGCTGTCAGGAAACAAAGTCCTAGCGAAGGGCTGCTAGGCAACTAGCGAAGGGCTGCTAGTCACCAAGTCCTAGCGAAGGACTGCTAGGCAACTAGCGAAGGGCTGCTAGTCACCAAGACCTAGCGAAGGACTGCTAGGTGCCAAGCGAAGGATAGCTTGGGACTGAAGCCCTAACGAAGGAATGCTAGGCACCGGGCGAAGGACAGCTCGGCATCCAAGACCTGGCAAAGGACCGTCAGGCAAAAGTCCAACCAGAGGAACGGTTGGCATCAGGTACATTCTCCCGAGAGGAGTAGGTGAGGACGCGTTCTCCGTCGAGGGAACAGTAGGCGTCGGTTCGACCTAGGGCTCCATTTTGGAGACCCAAAGTCAGAACCAAGACAGCTAAGGCTGTATAAACTAACCACTTAATGTCTTGTTGTGTTTTGGACTAACCCTGGATGCAAGACCGAAGGAACGAGTGTCTGCAGCTCAGAGAGTCTCAACGGAGTGAGGCAACAACTGACCAGGGCGCTCGGAGTGTCCCGGGCGCCCCCAAGGTGAACACAAAACACACAAACAAGAAGCGCGCTTCGACAGTACAACCTGCGGGCGCCCCCGTGGTCCCGGGCGCCCCCGCTGCTCCCGGGCGCCCCCAGGGCTAGCTACCGAAGCACACCCTCGCGAAGCCAAGAAGATGGAGTTTTGACCCGGTCAATCCGGGCGCCCCGAACGCTCCGGGCGCCCCGGTCAAACCTAATCCCGAAGGTAAAGGGATCAGACACTGACCGAGACATTGACGGATCAACTGCCACGTGGGGGGGCGCCCCCGACGTCCCGGGCGCCCCCAGGCCCTATATAAAGGGCCCTCGACCCCAAGCTTCAACAACAACTTCCAATCAACGCTTCTACGCTCTTCTGCTCTCGCGCTTCGCCCTGGAATCCTTCCAACTCGAGCCGACGACGTCCCGCTGCTCCGAAAAAGTCGATCTACCTCGGACGTCGGTAAAAGAGCAATTTAAGTTTACTGTACTTAATTCTGTAATATTCTTTTTGTAAACTATTTGCGCATCATATAGAATTGCCCAAAGTAAACGGTCAACGACCGTGGGCCTTGGAGTAGGAGTCGACACAAGCTCCGAACCAAGTAAAATCGAACGTGTCTTTGTGTGACTTTATTTTCTTAATTTCCGCTGCGTACTTGCTCTAAGTGTTTCCGAAAAATGATTTCCAATATTCACCCCCCCTCTATCGGTTTTCTCGATCCAACAGCCGGGTCCTGGTGAGTGAAGCCAAGTGATGGAAATCCCGGTGAGTGAAGTCGGGTCCTGGTGAGTGAAGCCAGGTGGTGGAAATCCCGGTGAGTGAAGTCGGGTCCTGGTGAGTGAAGCCAGGTGATGGAAATCCCGGTGAGTGAAACCGGGTCCTAGTGAGTGAAGCCAGGTGATGGAAATACCGGTGAGTGAAGCCGGGTCCTGGTGAGTGAAGTCAGGTGAGGGAAATCTCGGTGAGTGAAGCCGGGTCCTGGTGAGTGAAGCCAGGTGATTGAAATCCTAGTGAGTGAAGCTAGGTTGAAATCCTGGTGAGTGAAGCCAGGTCCCGGTGAGTGAAGCCGGGTGACCGAAACCCTGGTGAGTGAAGCCAGGTCATAGCTTGGAGGGCTAGGTTGAAGTCCCAGTGAGTGAAGCCGGGCATGGCACGAGTCAGAGAAGGGATGGAGGCTTGTTCTCGTGACTTAGAGTGCATTTGGGCTTGCCTGGATCGGTCTGGTGACCGATCATGGAAGTTGGCATGGTGCTCCTTCGTGGATCGGTTTGGTGACCGATCCAGCGATGACTAATCGGTCTGGCGACCGATCAGGGAGTATGCGTTTCACTCACTGCACAGCTGCTGATCGGTCTGGTGATCGATCAGGGAGAACACAGTGAGTTGAGTTCCCCCGCTGATCAGCTCCTGAACGGTCCGGTGACCGATCCAAGACCTAGGATCTGATGTCTACGATTAAAGTTTTCTCACTGGAAACAGCCTGATTGGTCTGGTGACCGATCAGGCTGGAGCCTGATTGGTCTGGTGACCGATCAGGCTGGAGCCTGATTGGTCTGGGGACCAATCAGGAGTGTGCAGAAGACTTCTGGATCGGTCTGGTGACCGACCAGGGTCCTTCCTGTCGGTCTGGTGACCGATTAGGCACAGAACTTTAATTCAAATACGCTGTCAGAAGCTCTGATCGCGTCTGTTTTCACTGCCAATTCTCTGCTACTTGCTGATTTCATTTGATATCGATTTGCTAAGCTTCTGTTGAAGTGTGCAGGTGACATAGGAGGATTCAAATACTCAAGGAGGGTCAATGGAGGATTTTCCATGGAGCAGGTTTGGATCTATTGTGTTTTCAGGTCTCAACGGCGTCTGGCGCAACTAGCAACTGACAAAGGCGCGGCTGGCAACTGACGGAGGCTCAGCTGGAGGAGTGTCCAGTGGATTGAGTGCTCAAAGAGGTCAGTGGGTCAGGGTGTGGGTCAGTGGTGCTGATGGAGCAGGCGACGTTGAGCAGGAGCTTAAGAGACGAAGCTGGAAGCAGAGGAGCTGAGGCGAACAAGACAGAAACTTGGGAAGTTTGGCTGGGCTGTGTTCGTGCTCTCTGTTACTTTGTGCTTGAGCGATCTTGTTGCATTCCTGTGAGATCTTTGTGAGTGTTCCTTCTTGTGTGATCTCTTGTACTCATGTTTAACCATCCGTGAGATCTGTGGAGAGGTTTCTCCACCGAGAAGGAGGCTCTATCTTATCCGGTGTTCACCGGGGCTTGATCTGCCGACGATCTAGGGATCGCCCACCTTACGGGCACGCTAAGGAGTAGGGGCAAGTTATCCCCGAACCTTGTACATCGCTGTGTTGTCTGGTTTGCTGTGTTTGTTTTGATTTCTGTTTGTTATTTCTGTTTCTGCATTTGCTTCCGCTGCCTAACTCTGAAGTGCAGAAAGATTTTAAAAGCTTCAAGCTTAAGTGTCTGGCTATATTCACCCCCCTTTCTAGCCATCCGAGTTCTAACAGTTAGGCTCTGTTAGTTTTTAATCCCGGTGTCTAAGTCTGCAGTAGCTTAAGAGCGTAGAAAGTTGAGCGGAAGATGCAGTGGTCGAGAAAGATGACACGGAAAGGGAGCCGACGGGTTTGGTGCATCCGAGGGACGCCGAGGTCTGCGGAAGAGTATGCCGGTGGAGCGAGAAGGACGCGTGCGATGTCCGAGAGACGAGAAGCCGAGAGGAAGTTCGCTCGAGGAGAAGGCCGGAGGAGGGTTCGGGTGAGCCCAACTCTGGAAGGCTCGAAAATCACCCATGAAGACCCGTTGGAGACTGGTCAACAAGTTGTTGATCAAAAGTCACTCGGGCGCTCGAGAATAAGGGCGCCCCTATGCACTCGGGTGCCCCTATTCCCAGGCGCCCCAGTGCATACAGGCGCCCCAGAGCTAAATTCTATCTGCTAGTTTGCTATTTGTGAACGTTACACTTCGGATAACACTCAAGCCACGTGTCAGGCACACTCAAGCACTTAGGCACCCCTATAGTTTCACGTCAGTATTTAGATAGAATTGACCGGGGCTATAAATAGACCCCGAAAGCTCAGTTCCATTCACTCATTCACAGCAAACGAATTCTTTCTTGTTCATTATTTTTCGGAGTTTTTCCACGTGTAAAAACCTTCTCTACTCGAAGGAGTTTATTTAAGAGAATCGAGCTAAATTCTGTCTTAGATTAGCAACTTCCCGGTTACAAACCAAGTAAAATCCGATTCCTCTTTTTTTCAGTATTGCTTATTTTTGATGTTATTTATTATTATTTGACCTAAGTAACATATTTGTTTGAGATAAATAAAAGATAGCGAATATTTATTTTCAGAGATAATTTATCTCCCTCTTACCGATCACATGATTATCTTCCATATTTACCCGTAAAAATAGTACCAATAAATAACTTAAAGTCAAAATATTTTTAAAAATACGGTCAATTTTAATTTTACGATGATGAGGTTATGAATCAGTTAGCCAAAGTAACGATAAAATTTGATATTAATTTATTTTTTAACATTTCAAGGGCACAATCGCACCCGGCCTCCTATCCTCACGTGGCCAAGCCACTGGCTAGGTATGGTATGGAACATAAAGGTTATGCAAAAGTTGATTGGTCGCTTCACTTTTGGTAGTATAACTATATTCATTATTTAGGCAAAGAGATGATGCGCATGCTGATAAGGCAAGAGTTCGATACTACTTAGAGCTTCAATCCCTTTATTTATTATTTTATTTATTTTAGTCATATTTAACTTTAGAATTTTGTAAAAAAAAATGATGCTAATTGGAACGATGAGTATTCATAATTTCTTGTATTGTAATAATTTCTATAGAAATAGATGGAAATGCCCTCTTCATCTGGTCGTTATGTCAAATTAATGTGTATGTAAAGTCGGCACCGGATCCTCTGTCCCGGGACAGGCCCCTGTCCTGGGGTCCTGCTCGTGGGCAATCATCTGTAAGTCGTCCGATCGACGATCGGACACCACTAATAATTTTTGATCGTCATCTCGAGTAAGACGATATCCTTGAAGAACGGTGAATCGATCGGAAACGTCGCATTGCAATCTCGTTGGATTCGACGGTGAATACGGCAACATCACAATTGCGACGATACCCGACGGGTTCACCGTACCCCCCAGGGTATAGTTTTATTCGGGATGACGACCGGAGGCCGCCGATGGTGTCCGATCATTGATCGAACGGCTCGTCGACGATCGCTGGCGAGCGGGACAGAGGGGCAGAGGCCGGATCCGGGACAGAGGATCCGACCTCTGTAAAGTCGACTCAATGACCCATACGGATTTTGCTTGAGTGTCACACTCTTGCCCCCGAGGCTATGGTGTAATAGTAGGGTGATTAATCACTATTTCAAATATTCGCGGTTCGATTCCTAATTACAACGTATTTTACAAGATTTTTTCTTTCAAATTAATGAGGCACGAACTCTAAGACGCTGAGCTTCTAGACTGTCCACCGCGAGCGCTTCTCGATTTATCCTGATTATCAGTGGAAAACTTTCCTGGAGCCAAATTGATCATCCTAAATTCATTTGTTATCTGGTCAACGTTTTTTTTTGAGTGCGACATTCTTACATAACATTTGCACATGCTTACCTATGGGCGATGTACCTATCATTAGCGAAGTTCATGTCCTTATCTAATAAAAAATTGGATCGACCAAACTAGAGATATGCCTATCGAATAGTTTAATTTTGGTTGCTAATTTTATATTCATTAGAGAAATCAAATTTATGTCGATTTTCTTACAAAAGAGATCATTTATGTCCTTCTCATCAATTATTGAACTTACGAGTCTTACTCCAATTATTACTTAGTTGATTAGTGAATATGATATATATTTTGCATAATTACATTTATTATTATTATAATTATTATAATTGAGTTTAGAGTAAATTAAATAAGGAAAACGTGTATTTTTGTAGAATGAAGATGAGTGACAAAAATAGTTTTGTCTTTCAATTTAAATTTCATTTTAAATTCAAAATAAGAAATTAGAGGAGCTACTTAGTTTTGATCGTTAGCCACAAGGGACACTGACCCTCCCCTTGCTTGATGCTTCAGTCTTGGCGGAGCTTCTTGGGCTTGTTCATTCGGGCCAACTTGGTGGGCCTTTCAAAGTCCATGGCAATATGCACAAGATTAATAATTTCAAATAAACAAATTATATATATATATATATATATATATATATATATATATATGCAAAAGAAAAATTGACGCGGATGAGCCATGATAGCAAGTCCGTAGTCTGTAAAAGAATGTTCGTATCCTAACAATTATATATATATATACACACACACACAGAAGCATTTTCTGATAGGAGAACAAAACGTACTATTGTGCATGACATACAGGTTGGCTGCGAATGTGACATTTTTTTTTTATTTTTTTCTAAAATTAAAAATTTCCTCACCTATTTCTTAAATTAATTTTTTAACGAGATTTTAAGAAAAAACTATTTTTCTCCTCGTCTCTCTCACGACGACCCAGGCTAGGGATAGGACGAAACATTTTCGTCGTTGGGCTACCTCTCTTCGCCTACTACCCCTCCCTGTCTCAGTCTTCTCTCTTGTCGGAGGCCAAAGTCCCGACGAGCCCTCCCTCTCTCCATCTCCTTTAGAGCTTCATTGAGCCCTCTCTCTCTCTCTCTCTCTCTCTCTCTCTCTCTTGTCGGAAACCTAGACAGAAGCCAAGCTAGGGTTTCGTTGAACTCTCTCTCTCTCTATCTCGTCGGAGACCCATATCAAAGCCAAGCTAGGGCTTCGTTGAGCCCTCCCTCTCGCTCTCGTCGGAGACCCAATCACCCAAATCGAAGCCAAGCTAGGGCTTCATTGAGCCCTCCCTCCCTCTCTCTCTCGTCGGAGACCCAGATCGAAGCCGAGCTAGGGCTTTATTGAGCCCTCTCTCTCTCTCTCT
The DNA here is from genome assembly GCA_024364735.1 of Boesenbergia rotunda. Taxonomy (NCBI): domain Eukaryota; kingdom Viridiplantae; phylum Streptophyta; class Magnoliopsida; order Zingiberales; family Zingiberaceae; genus Boesenbergia; species Boesenbergia rotunda. The sequence goes on from JAGFNQ010001125.1 coordinate 856,379, forward strand.
CTCTCTCTCTCTCTCTCTCGTCGGAGGCTCTACGCCCAACTCCTTCTCTTTGCCTCCTCTCTCGGAGTGCCAATGTCGTAGTGCAACTAGGCCGACCTGCTTCCTCGCTTCGCCTCCTCTAAAGGTACTCATTCAGTTTCTCATTCCGAATCTGTTAATTTGTTAGATCTAATGCAATTATAGCTTATATTAGATTGTGTGAAAATTAGAGTGCTTTCTAATGTTTGGTGTGTATGAACATGATTTTTTTTTGATCTGCTATTTCTCCTCGACATTTAACTCAATCTGGTATTCTGCAATGATTTTCTACTTAATATTGTGATGTTGATTTTTGTAATGATTGATTTCTATGATATATTGTGATGTTATTATGTGTAATGCTACAATGATTAGATTTCAGCTCTCATATGTTGAGGCAATCGACTCTGAGATGATCTGGAGGATCATGGGATTTTGATGTGTGTGGGCAATATGGTTAAGTTAGGATTTACTGTGGACTAATATGTGTACATAAGTGTGCAGGTGTACAGGTACACATAGACCTGGTTGATGTCTTCAGGTGAAAGATGGCATGGAGGCAAGCTGGGGGCTTGCGTGCGCATCCGAGGGACCGTTGGATAGCAGGGACGATGAGCCGAGGGACGCAGACTTCGAGGCGTACGTGAAGGGTGGCATGGAGGCAAACTGGAGGTTTGCGTGCACATCCGAGGGACGAGGGCCGAAGATGAAGAGGGCGTGAAGGCAACAGTCGAGGTTGCTAGTGAAGAGTCAACCGGGTTGTGAGGGTCTGAGTATGAGTGTTTGTACTCAGGGGCTAAGCCAGGAGGGTTTGAGTGCGGAGTGAAATGTACTCGGGAGTGAAACCTTAGGCTTAGGTGTGTACCAGTAGACTGGCCCATGGGCAGTCGACTGGTGTCGGCTGGAACAGGCTGGCAGATTCGAACGTTGTACGGCAACGGTCGAATCTGACTGGGACCAGTCGACTGCCCCAGGGGCAGTCGACTGGTAGCGCCTGTTTCAGACTCGAGCCCTATTTAAAGGAGCTCGTTTCAGGCTACTATCTCTTGACGAAACTCGCTTGGGTAAAGTGAGTTAGTAGTCTCTTGTGCTCAGATAGCGTCCGAAGTGTTGTAGCGAAGTTTCTCCACCCACAAGGAGCGACAGAATTAGCCGGAGATTATCTGGGGCGTGATCCACCGACGGATTCTTGGATTAGTCACCCATCCGGGGTGGATACCAAGTAAATCTCCCATGTTAGCATTGGTTAACATTTGTTTGATTGTTTTTATTGTATATTCCGCTGCGCTAACAATCTTATAGAGAAAACGACCAAGAATTGCTATTCACCCCCCTCTAGCAACACTTTTCGATCTATCAATTGGTATCAGAGCGAAGGACCACTCTTGATCGGACTAACCGTCGAGGGAGCACACGCTAGAGGAAGAGGAACCATGGAAGACAAACTTAGGGAAGATATCAACTCACCACCATCATACGAGCACGAAGATTTTGATTATTGGAAAGCTAGAATGAAGATGTGGCTCGACATGGATTGGGAGTGCATAATGGTGCTAGAAGAGCCATTCGAGACCCTTAAGGGCAAGCATGGAATGAAGCTCCGACCTAGGTATTGGACCAAGGAGCAACAAGAACAAGCAACGGCCAATGAAAAGGTAATTAATATTTTGGTTAATATTTTGCCTACTAACATTTTGAGTGATGTAGGAAATTATAAGAATGCCTATGAGTTATGGACTAAATTGGAAGAAGTACATAAGAACTCGACACAAACCCAACTAATAGAAGAGCCCAAAGAAATAAGCTCAAGTGTCCAAGAAGACCAAAGAGAAGGAGAATTATCAAGTGAAGTGGAGGAGTTTAGTGAAAAAGGATCCATATCATCCGAAGAAAAGAACTATCAACATCAAGGGTTGAGAGGGAGGAGAGACCCTCATTCCCACAAGAGCAACAAAAGACTTCCACCTCCACCAAAGCTAAATCGAAAGAGCATATTATATGCTTTGGTTGTAACAAAAAGGGGCACTACAAGGATAAATGCCCACTAGGCAAAAAGGAGGTAATTTCTAAACCCGTGTCCATTCAATTTAAATGTAATGTGGGTTGTAGGAATAAGGAAGATCAAAAGGAGAAAAGAAAGAAAATTCGATGCTTCACATGCGGGGAGCTAGGGCATTATCATACAAAATGTCCAAGGAAAGGAGAGTTGAAAAAGATGGAGCACCTTAGGAGATGGGAGAAAGAAGAAAGAAAAAGGAGCTCACATCAAGGGGGAGCTACAAGGGTAAGGGAGGTAATCCCTAACTGTTTATACTCAAAATGCTTATATGAATGCTAGAAATGTAAACAATTGCTTGCCTAGATGTAATTTTGGTTTCAAATATCATGATAGGAACAGAAACACGTTTGTGTGCCAAAACACCAAAAATTGTATGTTTCATGACAAATCTAAGAATTCTAGGACTAAGGACTAAGGCATAAACCCTAAGGAAGGGAGACATATGCCTAGAAATATAGGTAAACCTAGGAATGATCAAGTTAGGTCAAATAATTCTAAGGTTAGGAGTTTAGAAAAGGAAAATCAAGTTTTAAGAGCAAAACTTGATAAGTTAGAAAGAAACCTAGGTAGATTCATTCAAGGGTCCAAGGGATTGAACGTGAAACAAAAGAACCAAAATCTTAGAAATGGTAGGCCAGGTCTAGGATACCACCCTAGGAGGGCAAATGGTATTAAAATGATATATTCAAGGGTGCCCTATGACTATTGTAGAGAAAAGGTCAAAAATGGCAAAGAAAAGTCATTTAAAGGAAAGGAAAAGGAATTGACCAAGAAAAAGGTCTATAGGGTTAAGAGAGTGATATTGGAAGGTCAAGAAGCACCGGAGGAACACCGGTGTAGTCTTGCATTTGTAGATGAGTTGCCTAGGGAGGTAACTAGGGCTAGGAGCTCAAGGGAGAGCTCTAGAAGCCACAATGGGTTCTATGGTCAATGGATCTCAGGTGGTTTACTCCTAGGGGGCTAGATGGTCTATGGAGTGTGCCAATGGGTTTGAAAGGCTAAGGTTAGCCTCAATTCTAGAGAATTGGCACACTAAAGGGAGAATTATGGAGAAAAATGAGGAAATAGGACTATAATTGAGAGAAAATGGTTTTAATATGAAAATACCATGTAACTTGATGCTAGTAATGTACCATGAATGAATATGGGATAAAGCATCAAGAAGAGGTTCAAATTAGAATTTTGAGTTGAGGTTAAATGACAAAATTTGGACAAGTTTGAGTTTTGTATCAATCTTGGGATTTGGGGTAATTTTGATTGAGATTATATTTTTCCCAAGTAGAGCTAGGATCCACAAATCTCTCCACGAAATTTCATATTTTTTGGAGATTTGTGAAATTAGTTATGCTTTTCTGAAAATTGACTGAAAACTAGTATTTCAGGTATCAGTCGACTGACTCAGAGCCAGTCGACTGGTCCATAACACAGAACCGTCTGTGAGTTTTATCAGTCGACTGCCTTGGGGGCAATCGACTTGTCCTGACTGTAAATACATTCTGTAAGGTTTACCAGTCGACTGCCATGAGGGCAGTCGACTGGTCTGCGAGTTGTATAAAAGAAAAAGGGCACGGGGGGCAGCCAAAAACCTAGGGTTTTGACGTGCCACCCCGACGACTCCTTCCTCTCCCGAGCTCCCCTTGCGTCCAAAGCTTCTTCTGAGCCCTAAAATCCCCTCCTATGCCCTCCCTCACTCCGGATCTACTCCTAGGGTTGGTTAAGACTCCTCTCCTCAAGTCAATCTCTCAAAATCAACATCATGAAGAGGTTAGCGAAAAGGTATCATGATTTAAGGTTTAGTTCTTCATTTAAACCTTGTTTTGGAACTAATGTGTTATTTTATACATGTTTTCTTTGTTATTTTTCTTTTTCGAGGGGGGGGGGTGTCTTGGTGTGCATGCATGAATGTGGGACTTTAGGGTTGTTTCCAAAAGGTCAAGGGGTAAGGGTTCATCCCATCAAGGCAAGCAAGCCTCAGGAGATGCTAGATTTAGATCTTTAGAATGCAAGAAGAGGTTTGAGGAAAATGAGTTTGTCCAAATGAATTGTAGGTATCTTAATAAATCCTACTTCTAAGATAAGTGTCCTCAAATCATTGAAATGATCACTCATTTTGGTATAGAACAGCTCGTATATTGTCAACATGATATCAATGTTGACTTATGTAAGAAGTTTTATGCCAACTTGACTTGTATTGACTCAGAGAATAATCTTTATGAGTCTAGAGTGGCCGGTGTCACCATCCCCTTCTCAGCCATGGTTTTGGCTAGTTTTTTAGAGTGTCGGGCTTCAAATAACGCAAATACTTATTTTCCCAATGTTTTTAAACCACTTGAGTTTCCTGACGTTACCATTGACCAGATTCATTTGCATTACTTTAGAAGACATAGACATGAGTCTGAGCGCACCTTTGATGCAAAACCCATGAGTTCATTCAGTCATGTTCTATACAAGATTGTTGTAGAATGTCTCCTACCCATCGTTACTAAGGGAAGGGCAAGGATCCGATTGCCTCACCTAGTAATGATGTATGCCCTTGAGCGGAGATTGGATATAGATGTCTCTCTTCATGTTTTCACCTCCATCTGCCATTTTTCCCAGAGTGTAAATAGGAAAATATACATGCCATTTTGTCACATTTTGACTGAGTTTTTCCAATTGCGGTTTGGCATCCGCGTCACCAGTGCTCAGGTCAAACACCTGTCCAAGGACTATGACCAGATTGACACACGCCAATTGTCCTTGGCAGACATAGAGAGTCGACAGGGGCATTTGCCTGGAGGGAGCGTCCAGAGTCGTCTAGTTCGGATGAGGAGCTGCAGGGATTGTTACATGTGCGGAGTTTACTCAGCTCCGATCAGATGTTCACAGGCTTCAGGAGGACGTTCATGGCATCCGTGAGGAGATCCACGGAGTCCAGCAGACGGAGCAGAGGATTAAGGCGGCAGTTCATGGGTTTAACAGCCGTTAGGATGACATGTACGAGATGCTACGATAGCTGCATCTCGCTTATCAGGCTCCTCCTCCTCCAAGCAGTGACAACGACATGATCTGACGAGATGGTGCAGTTTTTAGAGCAGTGTGGTGTTGAGAGTGTTACAATTTGTTGTATTATTATATCTCTCAAACACTTTTATTCTGGTGCTGTATCATTTGAATGATTTTAGGGCTTTAACCCTTGCTACTTTTTCATATTTTTATTTCATGATAGCTTTTATATTTTTCTTATCTTGATGTATGATACATTTTATGTTTATTCTATGTTATGTCATGATTTGATCTTAACTTGCTTTATTTTATTTATTCTTTGATACATGAGTTGATTATTGTTTTATGATGCATGATTTAAATTTTATTTGAGACTGGTAAAATTGTATTGATAAAAAGCTATGGTTTTAAATTATGATTTATATATATGTGTTCATGCAATGGTTTGAAATCCTATATTGTTTATATTGCTTAATATATATTGGTTGAAAGTTAAATAATGGGACTTCTATAGATAAGGGAATGATTTATGAGAAAAAGAGGGGGAGCTTTTGTCAAAATGAAAATATCGTTATGAAAAGGGGGGTTTAGAAACCATTTTATGTGTCAAATAAAGGTGAATGAAATTGAAAAATATAGGAAATCATGATTGAATTTCAAAGTTGATACAAAGTTAACATTATTTGAGGATTTTTAGGTTTGTACCAAAAGTCAAGCACAGTTGATGTTTTTCATGAACCAATATTTTTCTAGAGTAGAGAATACTCTAACAAACGTGCTTGCAAGATTTCATATTTTTCCGAATTTTCTAGAATTTTATACGCGTTTCTGAATTTCGGCTGGAAATTCAGAAACTGTCGTATCTGTCGACTGCCCTGGGGCAGTCGACTGGCAGTATGGGCAGAATGAGTTTTGGTGATTTCTGAGGGGTTTTTTCAGAAATCTAGTCGAGTTCTTTTTGGCACCAAGTGTAGGGTTGCTTGGGGCAATCTTTTGATGGTGTCAAAGAGGGAGAACTTGGGTGTTAAGTTAGGTTTGGGTTGAAACTTAACCTTGATTGATTTGTGAAACCTTGGAGTTAAGTTGGGATAACTTAACCGGTTATGGTGAGTGGAGTTAAGTTGGGAGAACTTAACTTGGTATGGGCAATGAGGATGAAAAATTGGGAGAAAGCATAGGTTAAGGGGGAGGTTGCCTCTTGTGTGTTATGCTTTGATTTTCAATTGCTATTGCTTTTGTTATTACTTTTGTTATTATTATTGCTATATGTTTACCTAACTTAACATATTGCCACACATCAAAAAGGGGGAGATTGTTGAGGCAATCGACCCTGAGATGATCTGGAGGATCATGGGATTTTGATGTGTGTGGGCAATATGGTTAAGTTAGGATTTACTGTGGTCTAATATGTGTACATGAGTGTGCAGGTGTACAGGTACACATGGACCTAGTTGATGTCTTCAGGTGAAGGATGGCATGGAGGTAAGCTGGAGGCTTGCGTGCGCATCCGAGGGACCGTTGGATAGCAGGGACGATGAGCCGAGGGACGTGGACCTCGAGGCGTACGTGAAGGGTGGCATGGAGGCAAACTGGAGGTTTGCGTGCGCATCCGAGGGACGAGGGCCGAAGATGAAGAGGGCGTGAAGGCAAAAGTCGAGGCTACTGGTGAAGAGTCAACCTGGTTGTGAGGGTCTGAGTATGAGTGTTTGTACTCAGGGGCTAAGCCGAGAGGGTTTGAGTGCGGAGTGAAATGTACTCGGGAGTAAAACCCTAGGCTTAAGTGTGTACCAGTCGACTGGCCCATGGGCAGTCGACTGGTGTCGGCTGGAACAAGCTGGCAGATTCGAACGTTGTACGACAACGGTCGAATCTGACTGGGACCAGTCGACTGCCCCAGGGGCAGTCGACTGGTAGCACCTGTTTCAGACTCGAGCCCTATTTAAAGGAGCTCGTTTCAGGCTACTATCTCTTGACGAAACTCGCTTGGGTAAAGTGAGTTAGTAGTCTCTTGTGCTTAGATAGCATCCGATGTGTTATGGCGAGGTTTCTCCACCCACAAGGAGCGACAGAGTTAGCCGGAGGTTATCCGGGGCTTGATCCACCAACGGATTCTTGGATTAGTCACCCGTCCAGGGTGGATACCAAGTAAATTTCCCGTGTTAGCATTGGTTAGTATTTGTTTGATTGTTTTTATTGTATATTCCGCTGCGCTAACAATCTTGTAGAGAAAACGACGAAGAATTGCTATTCACCCCCCCTCCCTCTAGCAACACTTTTCAATCTATCATCATATATTGTTGATTTATGTAATGCTTGATTTCTACAATCACATGGAAAATACTGTGATGTTAGATTACTAACCAAGTTTAGAAATGGATATTTGACAATCCAACTACATCCTATTTTTTTTAGGAATGGATATTTGATTTAGAAAGTTATTCTTGCAATATGGTGATAATATGTAGAATTTCCTAGCAATGGATGAAAGTCATAGTGAGGATCAACTATATATTCCTCAAGTTGAAGATGATTGAAAGCCAAAATATAGGATGGAATTCTCATCAATAGATAAGATATTTTCATTCTATAACCAATATGCATGTGAATCCGGATTTAGTGCAAAGATACATAGTAACAAGAAAAATAAGATGTCAAATGAAATAATGTGGAAAATATTTGTATGCTTTAAAGGGCATACAGATGATGAACGGAATAAACAAGTAAAAGATGATCACCAGATAAAAGAAATTGTACGTAGTGAAGTTAGTACTGATTGTAAATCAAAGATTCCACTAATCAAGAAACAAACTGGATCCAATTGGGTTGTTACTAACTTCATGGAAGGTCACAATCATCTACTCTCGACTCTTTCAAAGGTGTATTTGTTGCGATCACATCGTAAAGTTTCAACAGCAAAAAAAAACATTGACTCAACAGTTTTCAAAGGTCAATGTGCCAACTTGCCAACAAATGCGATTATTGGAAATAGAGTATGGAGGGCCCGAGAGGATAAGTTGTTTAGAAAGAGATATTAAAAATTTTGAGAAAGATCTAAAGGATGAACAAAAGGGTATTGATGCTAAAACACTAATTGAGATATTTGCATTTGAAAAAGAGAAAAATCAAGCTTTTTTCTTTAAATATGAAACTGATTGAGATAGTAGATTTAGAAGGTATTTTCGGACGGATCATGTATCAAGGACCGAATACAGTGTATTTGGTGATGTGGTTGTATTTGATACAACATACAACACCAACAAATATGATTTAATTTTTGCACCATTTGTAGGAGTTAATTATCATCATCAGACAATTATTTTTGGTTGTAGCTTTATAAGTGATAAGAAAATTGCGTCTTTTGTTTAGCTGCTTACCAAGTTTATAGAAGTCATACCTAAAGGTGCACCAAATGTAATCCACTATATCATCAATATTATTTGTCGCACATACTGAGCAAATTTTCAAATAAATTGCATCCTTTGACTTTTCGTGACTACTATCAAAGCATTAAGAATGTTATTAGAAATTCTATGACACCTAATGAATTTGAGAATTCATAGGAACATGTTATCAAATGTGCTAATTTAGAGAAAAATGATTGGTCGTCTATGATATATGAATTACGACATAAGTAGGTGTCATCATATTTTAGTCATATTTTTTGTGCTAGAATGTTAAATAGTAGAGATATGAAGGCACACATACAATTTTCAAGAAATATATTTCAAATAAGAATTCATTGATGGATTTTATCACCCATATTAATAGGACATTGAGACACTAAAGACACAATGAGTTAGTTGCAGATCATATTGAGACACTAAAGACATTGAGACACTAAGACAAATTGGCCAATTGAATCTTAAATGATAAAGTTGTATAGAAAAAAGAAATGGGTGGATTTTCAAAGTGAAATGAGTGAGAGCTATGATTATTATGTGCAACAAGCATCTATGACAGGTGACTAAGTTGTAGCATCTATGGGAGCTGACATAGTGGTTTATTATGTGATGAATTTTTAAAATTGTTCTTCCTCCAAACCATAGGTTCTAACGCATGATATACAAAGGGACAACATTTAGCTGTAGAAAATTTACGTTTGACAGTGTTCCATGTAGACATATGTTAGTTTTTTTTCGTATAAATCAAGTGTTTCATTTGCTGGATAAGTATATACTCAAACGATGAATACGAGATGCAAAGGTTGGAGCAATATATGTTTTGGGAGAGCAAAATTTCATCAATGATCCAAAAAGGGTTTTGATGTCAAGGCATTCAAGGTTATCCTATAAAGCTTCTGTATTAATTGATGATGTATCTTTAACTAATGAGAGGATAAATTTCTTGGATGAATAATTGGATTGTATCTACAACAAAATTAAATAGATGAACATTAGTAGAATATGCGATAATAGAGGTCAAAGGAAGAAATCTATGGATGAGTCTCCTAATATTATTGATCCTTCTTTAGTAAGAACAAAGGGATGTAGGAAAAGATTGAAATCATCAAAGGAAAAGACAACTTCAAAGTCTCGTCTATGTTGTGAATGTGGGCTTCGAGGTGTGTCACATGACAAGCGTAACTGCTTAATTTTACAGCAAGGGTATGTGTCGATTGATTCTCCATTTGTATGATAATTTAATTTATAAATCAATTATTTTTATTTGATAAATAAATATGACGATGTGTTGATTGTCAGATAAACTATAGATAATCATCATAACAACGATGACGACACATATGAAGATGAATTGACATCTTTAGCAGGTAGGTACTATCAAAGTTTAATTTTATAAATTAGTGCTTGATTGATTTAGATATTAAAATTAATAATTATATTTATTATTGTAGATTCTAACAATATGCGCTAGCTCGGATGAAACTTTTGTATATTCAAGAACAAGAATTAGATTGACGGGTATTCTTCTTCAATCCCCGACTTGCTATCTTCCACCAATTGAGCTTATTGAGTTATGCCCTTGTTGAACTTTATATGCCAAATTTATATTTAGATATTGATATTTTATACTTGCTCCAGCGTTGGTTTTTATACTCTATTATTTGAACTCTTAATAATTGTACCTTATGGTTGACTTTGTTTTGGAGAAGATACATCTGGTAATGTAGTGTATATTGTAGTAATTATCATGTTTTAGTAGGGAATGGGACAGAGAGAAGTTATATATTTAGTAGCATACATGTTTTATACATTTGAATTGCTCCTTATTCATTCATGGTAGCAAATGAGACAGAGAGCTAGTTGAGAGAAATTATTTGAGGATTTTCATAGAATGATTTGATGTAACTATTTGTGAAATTTGTAGAGAAAATATTAATTCCCTATCTAATGGATTTTGCAAGAAAAAATGGACAAGAATTGTTCTTAATATTAATAGATTGATTCGGATAGAACATGTAACTATTTTTGCTTATTCTTTTTTTTCATAAAATTGAGGAAAGTAAGTATATTTGAACCAGTTAAATTAACTTGGAGGCCAATTCTTGATTTCTTTTTTATCCAATAGCTTTCTGCAATAGTTTTCTGCTATGGTTAATTTGTGTTTATGGATGTTTTTATTAAATTTGACCTTATAGGTGGAGAAGAATGTACTTAATTTGTGCTCAGTTTGAAGTTGCAGCACCTAAAGGCGGAGAAGATGACAATCTTCTAGATCTAGTGCTTGGAGAGATATTTGAACAAGTTTCATGGGTTTCAAATTTAAGCAGGTTACTGTTGATGTATTGACTTTTCTTAATATTTAATCTTGACCGGATATACCATTGATATATTATTTTTTTGAACATACTGTTTATGTGGATATAGTAGACATTTGTTTTTATTTTTGAAGAAAGTTTTTATTAATGAGGTCCGAACATCATGCCTTATCGCTATGAACTATCATAGTCTCCTGGTGTGCACGTCTCTTATTGCTACCTAGGCACTGATAGAACTTGAATTTTCTCCTAATCACAACAATTCTGGAAACAAAATAAGAACTCGAAGAGAAAACATAAGATATATGAGCATGAATCTATTGTTTTATCGAATCATAGCATAACAAAAATAAAAGATATAAATCGAAAGACAAGAAACCTGATTGAAGAGTCATTGTCCTTGTCGTAGCGTCGTCGACTTGATCCCTATAAAAGAAGATACAGCGGAAAGAAAAAAGAGGATCTTCCAAGGGGCTTAGGGGTGACGGCGCCGTAAAATTTCTTGTCAATGGGGAACAAAAAACTAGGTCAAGATGGATGCCCTAAACCCTTGGAAACCTCCCCTTTATATAGAAATATAATCTGTTATCAACCCATAGATAATAACAGATTAGTCTAAAGGGTTCTATACATTGAACTCGCATCCAATAATCTGAAACCCAATAAACATAAGTTAGATCACTTTAAGAGCTCAGATTATATTTACATGTGCAACTTATAAATAAACCCACCTAATAGGGATAATAATATCCAACAATCTCCCACTTGGGCTATATGTGAGTTGTATGTTAAATATAAGAAAAACTTTAGTTGATATTAAACTTTATGGGTACAAGATACTCCTATAAATAATCTGGTCCATTAACTTCATTACTATAGAACTAAAGAGGTGATAGCTACTGTATATGATCGTAACAAGCCCCAACAGTAATCACAATACCAATGTCATTAACGACATAGATCAAGATGCGGATGTATAGAGTGGAAATTACATAAAATGTGATCGGTAATGTCAATTTCCAACTGGTCCAAAGTGACCCAAAAGAGTCTAATTATATTTATAAAAACCTTATTCTAAACTGTAATAACAAATCATGATCCAAACTTTATGATTTCAAAAGAAATCTGTATCATATTTACAAACACCAAATGCTAAACAATAGTAGTAAATCATGATATCGTATTCAGAGTGTCAAACAAATATATGAATTCTCATTAATATTTTGAACCTTAAGTACGTACAATAATCAAAATAAAATGTTTGTCTTTATTAACATAGAGCAATAAAATAAAGACAGACTCCCACTAGATGAGTTCTTCTCCCATAAGAAGAACTCTCATATCCACAACATACGCGTGAAACACCTTAGGTACCAAGCCTTCGGTGATTGGATCAACTAACATAGAATTTGTACTGATGTGCTCTACCATAATCTGACGACTCTGAATTCTTTCTTTAACCGCCAGAAACTTGATGTCGATGTGCTTGGACTTAAATGAACTGTGGTTGTTCTTGGCATAAAGTTCTACGGCTTTGTTATCACAGTAGATCCTCAGTGGTCTGTCAATGCCATCAACGATATGCAATGTTGTGATAAAGTTCTGCAGCTAAATCCCGTAATTGAATGCTTCAAAGTATGCTACCAATTCTGCCTCCATAGCAGAAGTGGCTACTAGCGTCTGCTTGACGCTCTTCCAAGATATAGCCCCTCCAACAATCATGAAGATATAGCTTGAAGTGGACTTCCTTCTATCTAAGCATCCAGCAAAATCAGAGTCTAGATAACCAATCAATCACCTCTAGGTGATCTGACCTCCGATACGTGAGCATGTGTCTTTTAGTTTTTTTTGCAAATACCGCATCACTCTTTTAATTGCTTTCCAGTGCGACGATCTTAGGTTATTAACATATCTGCCTAACATCCTAACTATAAATGTTATATCTGGTCGAGTGCAAACTTGTGCATACATGAGACTTCTCACTGCTGACACATATGGGAATTGTTCCATCACCTTTATTTCAAGTTCAAGTCATGGACACTGCTGCAAACTAAACATGTCACCTCTTGACACAGGCGTGTCACCAGGTGTACAATTTTGCATGTCATACCTTATAAGCACCTTCTCGATATAGGCTTATTGTGAAAGTCCAAGAATGTCTTTTGAACGATCATGACAGATCTGAATGCCTAGAACAAAAGATGTTTCACCAAGATCTTTCATTTCAAATTTACCAGATAGAAATGACTTGGTTTCATGCAGCAGACCCTTATTATTGCTCGCAAGTAATATATCATCCATGTATAAAACAAGTATAACAAATTTGCTCACAATGAACTTGACATATATACACTGATCAACGGGGTTCTCTTTAAATCCAAATGAGGTAACCACTTGATCAAATTTTCGGTGCCATTGACGAGACACTTATTTTAAACAATAAATGGACTTCTTTAATCTACATACTATGTGATTTGAGTCTGAGAACTCAAAGTTCTCCTGTTGCACCATATATATAGACTCCTCTATGTCTCCATTGAGGAATGCAGTCTTTACCTACATTTGGTGTAACTCTAAATCAAAATGAGCTACAAGTGCCATGATTACCCTAAGAGAGTCTTTCGTCAACACAGGTGAGAAAGTCTCCTTATAATTAATGTCTTCCTTCTGAGTGAATCACTTGGCAACAAGACGAGCCTTATACCTTTCGATATTTCCCTTTGAATCCCGCTTGGTTTTAAATATCAATTTACAACCAATGGGTTTCGAACCTTCAGGTAATTAGACAAGTTCCCAAGCGTTATTGTCTACCATAGACTTAAACTCTTCTTGCATGGCGTAAATCCACTTTCAGGGTTAGAACAATGTTTGACTTCTTGGAAAGATGTAGGATCACTTTTCAATCCTAAATCAAAATCATGCACTTGGAGATAGACATAGTCACAAGAATTCGTGCTTCTCCATTCCCTTGTGGATCACCTTAAGGGCACTTGTGTTTGAGGTGGATGAGGTACTTACTCATTAATATGAGGCAATACTTCAATTTCAACGGTAGGTTCCTCTAATTGCATTAGAGATGTTATGGGAATATCTTGGTTCACTATGCTCACTAGATGTACAATATCTATAATGTGTGGTATGGTAACCATAGCACTACTGATCGCACTAGTAATGACCATAGGAGGATCACTAACGCTTTCCTCAAAAGATACTTCCCTGATTTTATCACTCCCACTATCCTCAATAAATTTGACATTTTCCGTTTCGAAGAAGGTTCTATTAGAGGGATCATAAAATTTATACCCCTTTGATTTCTCAGAGTAACCTACAAAATTGTAGCTAACAGTTCTTGAGTCTAGTTTATTTTCATTAGGCTTGTAAGACCTAACCTCAGTTGGACAACCCCAGACGTGTAAATGCCTAATGCTAGGCTTCCTACCCGTTCACATCTCGAATGAGGTTTTAATTACTGTCTTACTAAGTACTCTATTGAGTATGTAAACTATAGTCTTGAGTGTCTCAACCCATAAAGATTCTAGTAGAGAAGTGAAAGTCGTCATTCTTCTCACCATATCTTTTAGGGTTCAATTGCGACGCTCAGCTACATCATTCTGACTGGGTGTACCATTGATGGTATACTAAGGCACAATCCCACACTCTGTAAGGTAATTTGCAAAAGATCCTGGACGTTGTTCACCTAATCCATCATATCAACCGTAATATTCTCTTCCATGGCCCGATCGGACGACTTTAATTTTTTTACCTAGTTGAAGTTCAACTTCGGTTTTGAAAATTTTAAACATGTCCAAAGATTATGATTTCTCATGAATAAGGTATAAATAGTTAAATCTGGAATAGTCGTCTATGAAGCTAATAAAATATGTATGCTCATTCCAAGATGCCTTAAGGAATGATCCACAAATGTCCGTATGTATTAGCTCAAAAATGTCACTACAATGGTTAGCCCCTTTATTCCTTTTGTTAGTCGTCTTCCCCTTAACACACTCTATGCAAACATCAAAGTCTGACATGGCAAGGGAATCAATAATTTCATGTAACATTAACCTTTCTAGGTGTTGTTTGGATATATGTCCTAAACGCCTATGGCACAACATAGAAGAATTCTCGTCGGTCAATTTACGTTTCGTACCTATACTATGCATTATTACGTTGTCAATCGTAGGAGTAAAGGTGTTTAATTTATAAAGCTTATCAACCAAGGAACCATTGCCAATCAAAATTGAATTATAGAAAATACTAAACATTCCATTTCCAAATGAACAAGAATAACCTGATTTGTCCAAACAAGAAATTGAACTTAAATTCCGTCTGAAAGACGGTACAATGAATGTATTCTCTAAATCCAAATAGATATCAATTCCTAAACAAAGCCTAAAAACATCAATAGACTTAACTATAGCCTTTGTTCCATTCCCCGTATAGATATTATATCTTTCACCATCAAGCGGAAGTCGACTCCTAAGACAACCATGGATAGGGACACTTATGTGAGTAGCAGTACCAGTATCATCCACCAAGTGTCAGTGGGCACAATAGTTAAATTGACTTCCGAACTAACAAAGTTGAGAAGTTTGTCTCCAGAATCAACTGTTTACTTTTCTTTTCCTTTGTTATTGATCCTCTTTCACTTTTGGCTCATACTATGAGAATCAAATACTAAGTGAGCACTCTCAGATGTCTCAATCTTCAATCTCCCCTTCTCTTGCATGCATTAATCACTACAAAAAAAATAGACTTTAGGACCGAAATTTTAGTAGCGGTTGATAAACCGGTTGTAAATGTAAAATCAATAGAACCGGTTAGAGTTAACCGCTCCTATAACCGATTCAGTTGATTCAAAATCGGAGCAGTATCGAAGTCAGTTTTGTTGGACACTTCTAGAGGCGGTTCAGAAATCCGTTTCTATATAAGATTTTTTGAAGCGTTCGTTGACCGCTTCTAAAGATCTAGCCCGGATTTTTTTAAAAAAATCATGTTCATATCCTTTTTAGAAGCGGTTTTTAAAATCGTTTCTACAAGTCTATTTTAGAGGCGGTTAATGACCGCTTCTAAAGGCCGAATACGGATTTTTTTTAAAAAAAACAGGGACGCATCGCATTCTTTTTACAATTCCAATAGCCATAGCCAATTTTTTTCCTACAACCCTAATTATTCCAGCGATCCTAATTGTTCCAGCGATCTGTTTTCCAACGACCCATCTGCAGATTAATTGCATCGTAGCATCATCCTTCGACGTCCACATCAAATTGCCGTTGATTTTGTTTCTCGAGGTAATTTCTTGGTTTAGTTTTGCATGATAACAATTTTTTGTGTTAAAGGATGATAAAATTGTAATCGATTAGGGTTTGTGTTGGCTCAGTAGATTTGTAAAATTTTCAATTGAATCCCTTTGTTTATGTATTTGCTATGATGTAAATTGTTTATGAATTTTCAATTGAATCCCTTTGTAATCGATGTAAAATTTTTAATTGAATCCCTTTGTTTATGTAAATTGTATCAATTTTATCTAGATTATTAATCGTATTATTTTTCAATTTTATTGTAGTATTTTGCTTACAACTTTTCTATGATGCTAAGCTTTATATTCATATTTTTCGCTTCTAAGTTGAATAATATCACAGATTTCTCATAAGGCCATTAGCTTGTGTGAGTTTTTTGTTTCTTTTAAAATCCTTTTGTTTATGTATTTGAAATTTTATATTTAGGAATTATATTTTATGTTTGTTGAATTATTTAAAATTTTGTCTATGATTTTTTTTAAAATTTGATAAATCTTGCTTCAATGTATAAACTTTTAAAAATTATTTAACAGGATCAAACCATGCGAAAGGAATGGATGGCTGCCCCACATGGCAGTATTGAGTATCGTGTAGGAATCTTATATTTTTTACGTTATGCATTTGGTGATGCGGCTCCAGATGTGACAAGACCATGTCCTTGTTGTAAATGCATAAACTCATTAAGTCATGATCGTGAGACAGTACATGAACATCTGATGATAAATGGTATCTTACAAGATTATCGCATTTGGAATTTTCATGGAGAAAAACTAAATGTACAAGATCATGATAACAATGAACTTCAGGATTCAGTGCAACAAGTTTATGAAGAAACTAGCCAAGAACCTGCGGTACAAGAAATGTTGCATGATGCATTTGGAATACATGAAGGATCTATCAGTAATGAAAATTACATTGGTGCATCGACGAGTCATACACCAATGGAGTCTAATGTGAAAGATTTTTATCGACTAATAGAAGAAGGGAAACAACAATTATATACAGGATGCACAGAGTTTTCTAAATTGACGTTCCTTGTTGAGTTATTTCAATTGAAAGTGAATGGAAAATGGAGTGATCAGTCATTTACGGCATTGCTGGATTTCCTTCGTCGAGTACTTCCATCTGAAGCTCAAGTGCCTAAGTCTTTTTATGAAGCAAAAAAATTAATTTCTAGTTTAGGACTTCATTATGAAAAAATACATGCTTGTCCAAATGATTGCATGATTTATTGGGGAGAAAGTGAGAATGAACAGGCTTGCAAAGTGTGTAACCTTTCAAGATGGATAAATTTACAGAAATCATCTAAGAGGCCATATAAAGGTGGGAAAAAACATCTTGTGGTTAAAATTCCAGCCAAAGTCTTTTGGTATTTTCCATTAAAACCAAGATTACAACGGTTATTCATGTCATCCAAGACATCTGAAAATATGCAGTGGCATTTCAAAAAACGCATTTCGGATGGAAATCTAAGGCATCCAGCTGATTCTCGAGCATGGAAGGAATTTGATGATCGTCATTGTGAGTTTGCTTCTGATCCTAGAAATGTACGCTTGGGACTCGCCGCTGATGGGTTTAATCCATTTAAAAATCAAAGCACTTCACATAGTACTTGGCCTATTGTTGTAATGCCTTATAATTTGCCTCCTTGGGAATGCATGAAGCCTCATTCTATTATTTTATCCACCCTTATTCCAGGTCCAAAAGCACCTGGAAATGATATTGATATATATTTGCGTCCCCTATTGACTGAATTGAAAGATTTATGGGAAAATGGGATTGCTACATTTGATGCTTGTGACAAAGAAATGTTTCAAATGCGTGCTGCATTACTTTGGACAATCAGTGATTTTCCTGGTTTGGGTTGTTTGTCTGGTTGGAATACATATGCCAAGAATGCATGTCCTACTTGTGCTGATAAGACAGATGCAGTTTACCTAAAATATGGCAAAAAGTGGTCGTTCAGAGGGCATCGTCGTTTTCTACCACTGAATTCAGAAATTCACATGAACTCTAGTTATGGCAAACCAGAGCAACGTGAGTTAGAATTGGCGCCACTGTCTGGATCTGAAGTTCTACGAATGATCATAAACAAGAATGTGGTTTTTGGTAAGAGTAATGCATCAAAACCAAGGGTGAGAATAAAAACAGGATCAATTGAACAAATGTGGAGAAAACAAAGTATATTTTTTAGCCTACCATACTGGGAATTTAATTTGATCATACATAATTTGGACCCTATGCATATTGAAAAAAATGTTTGCGACAATATCATTGGAACACTTTTAGATGATTCCAACAAGAGCAAAGATAATTATGCGGCACGTAAAGATTTAAAGATTTTGGGTATTATGAAACAATTATGGCCACGGACACAATCAGATGGTAGAGAGTATTTGCCCCCTGCATGTTACTCTATGTCTAAAGATGAAAAAAAGATATTTTGTTCAGTACTGAAAGATATTCGTGTCCCTGATGGTATGTCATCTGATATTTCAAAGTGTGTAGATGTTGGACGTTGTAGAATTATGGGCTTGAAAAGCCATGATTGTCATATCATGATGGAACAGTTCCTTCCAATTGCTCTTCGTCGTGTGCTATCAAAAAAGATTACTGCTCCACTTATTATTTTGTGTGAATATTTTTAGAGCAGTATGTGCAAAGTCTCTACAAGAAGAAGAATTACAGAAGGCTGAAGAAGGGATTATCTTGGTTTTATGTCAATTAGAGAGAATATTTCCACCATCTTTTTTCACAATAATGGTTCATTTGGTGGTACATTTAGCATATGAAGCAAGAATTGCCGGTCCTGTACATTATCGGTGGATGTACCCAATAGAAAGATATCTGGGAAAACTTAAAAATTTTGTCAGGAATAAAGCACGACCAGAGGCCAACATTGCAGAGGCATATTTAGCAGATGAATGTGTTGTGTTTTGCTCTCGTTATGTAGATGGTAACAACTCATTAAACAATCATGGAACACGACATAAAGAGACACCAAATGTTGAGTTTCCCACACTCCCAATGTTTCCACAAGTAGGGCGAACAACAAAAGGGTTTCAAGTAGTTACCTTGGATGACAAAACTCTAAATCAAGCTCATAGATATATTCTCTCTAATTGTACGATGTTACAACCATATCGTGAGTAAGTATTACATGTTGAATATTCTCTTTACTATTATTTTAATTTTTTGCATAATGTTTTATGAAAAATAGATATTTCTAATTATTTCTAATTACTGTTGACATTGAATAGTGAATTAAAAAATGAACTGAAGAGAAGACATAGATATGGTCATCGCCCAAATAATTCTCAATTGGATGACATGGTTAGAAAGCAATTTCCAGAATGGTTTGCAAGACGAGTAAGTAATATATGTGATCTATTTTATATTGTAAATTTATAATAAATAAACTTATTACTTTTTTTATATGCAGGTTGATCGATTGAATGAACGAATTGATGACTTAGATCTTAGGGTGCTTTCACGTGGTCCAAATCCAGTAGCATTCAGTTATCATGGGTTTAACATAAATGGTTTTGCATTTCGTACCGTAGAGTCTGAAAAAAATAAAAAAGTGCAGAATAGCGGGGTCATGGTACAGGCGATGCATGATAATGATGTTCACGAGTCAATCTATTATGGTCGACTAACTGATGTCATCTCACTTGATTATGGTGGTCGTGGATGAATTGTTCTTTTTCGATGTGATTGGGTTAACACTACTACAGGATTAAAAAATGATCCATTTGGATTTTCAATGGTAAATTTTTCACGCTTAATACATACAGGAGAACGTGAGGAGCATGAACCTTTTATTTTGGCTACACAAGCTCAAATGGTTTATTATGTTCGTGATCCAAAGGAGGATGATTGGTACTGTGTCATTCGTTATACACCAAGAGATACATACAACATGGGCAATGAAGATGATATGGATACAACTGTGCCATTTTGTTCTAATATGGAATCGATATTAAGTGATGTAAATCAAGTAGATGTTGAATTAATTAGAACTGATGTAGAGGGCTTAATAGTTGATGTCATTCCAGTTGTAAACAATGAAACAGATGATGAAATCTAATTGTATGATCTTTGTGTTTTCGTTCATTATGTTGAAATCATCTCTATTAACACAAAAAATGAAGAAAAAACTATTTAGTGCCAATGGAAATAAATTCACTTCCAAACTGTTTATTATGTTTTCTTTCCTTTTGTTTTCTTTCCTTTTGGTTTCTTCCCAAACTGTTCCAAATTAATTTACAAAGTGTGGTAAAGTGCTAGGAGGAGGTTTTGGTGTTGTTGGATGGTTGTTGACAGTTTATTGGACATTGCAGTGGGGTGCTTAGGGGCTGCTAGTTCTGCATAGAGAGGGGCAATGGGGTGTGCCAAATGTTCTTGAGGGCTGTTGTTCTATTATTTCTGATTTCTTTTTGCTCCTGCTTGAATGCTTGCTGAAATGGGCCTGATTTTGTGCCAATTGTATCAAGTGGAGTGGGGTGTTTGCTCTTGAGGACTTGGCTGTTGTTAGGTGGTGCTAAAATGTGATACAAATGGTAAGGAGCTGTGTGTAAGTATTTCTGGTGATGAAGTTGCAGATTTCAGAAATGTTTCTACCAACATTGGAGGCTGAGTTAAAGGCCTGCTCTGCTGCCTGTTATCCCAAGGTGTTAATTCTGATTTCTGGTGATGTATCATGTGTTAATTCTGGTGATGTATCATGTGTTATCATGATACAGAAAAGTTGCAGATTTCGTGCCAATTGTTTCTGGTGATGTATCATGTGTTAATTCTGATTTCTGCAAGTTTTCTGCATGTTGTCCCAAGGTGTTAAAGGCCTGCTCTGCTGCCTGCACTATTGTGAGCCAATTGGCACGTGAGTGCCAGGGTTACTGATTTCTGGGTGAAGGGGCTGTCTAAAGAGGCTGTTGGCTTGTTGAAATGCTAAGTTTGGCTTGGTTTTTGGGCTGCAGTTTGTTGTAACTGTGTAACTGCAGTTTTTGGCTTGTTGAAATGCTAGAGCTGGTATTCTCTGATTTCTGAAAGCTGTAACTGTGGTTATCTGACTTCTGATATTATGGAATGGTTTGCTGATTTCTTTTCAGGTCTTTGGCTGCTGAGTTGCAAGTGTGCTGGGAATTGGCTGTAATGGTGATGTGGCTTGATGATTTCGGCTGATTTTGGCTTGCTGGAAGTTTCTGAAGGAGAATTAAAGTGTGCTGCCTATAGAATTGCTGTGAATTTCTTCACCAATCCATCCAAATGAGAAGTAGCTTGGGATGCTTGGTCAATGCAGTGTTTTTGTGACACTGAAATTGATTTCTCTTATTGCCTTTTTAAATAAAATGTCATAGTATCAAAATTTGAGATTTCATTTCCTTCCACATGAACCATTATCCAAAATACTTATATTGAATGACTGATCTCATTTTCTTCTTGAAATCAATTTGTTTGAACTAAATAAAAAAATTGCAGTGTTTGTTGCAGTGTTTGCAGCTTTATTTTGGGGCAAATTGCTCCAACTTCTTACAATACTAAAATGGTATCATAAGAGGGGGCTTTTACCATTACAATACTAAATGGTATCACATCCCAAATAAGAATCAACTTGAGCCAAGCTTGAACTTGTATCAAATTGTGATTCTGAAACTTACAGCTAAGAGCTAATCAACCCATCTAATTTTGAAAGTGTTCACTACAAAGGTTAATCTTATATTGGATAGACCCTAATTGATTTTGGTTGCACTACTACGATTCTAAAAAAAATTGACGTGGACAGAGTTGCCCTAAGCTACATGGAGAAGTTTTACCCATTGCAATAGGGGCATTTTCGTAATTATGGTCAACTTTTAGATGTCGAATTTTGGATTTTTTGTGGCTATTCCATGTGGAATCGGGCATCTGAGCAATACTCATAGCTTTGCCATGACCTACGACGCTTTTTTGGCCAAAAAATGACGTTTTAGGGCCTCAAAGTTTGGTTTTGGAAGAGTCGTCGACGGTAATCGTGCGCAATTCAACGTCTTAAATTTGTTTATCCCAATTCCATACCTTTCCACTACGTCAAAAACCCTCTAAGCTGGCAAGGTTAAGAACCGACAAGATGGCCAGATTTTTTTTTTTCAAAATTCAGAAGTGCAGGAGTAATTGAGATGCTTGATATCAAATTTTTTTTTTCTATTGCTTGCTGCT